>CM056834.1:14817500-15057500 GCA_029853015.1 Chelidonichthys spinosus | reverse complement strand
AGTTGGGCTGTAGTTGTTGCAGACACTGATAATGAATGGTGGTGATAATTCAGTAAATAGGAGGAAGTATAGACTGTTATATAAGGTGTATACTTAAATGAAAACATGGGCAGTACTTCTCAACCGAGGAAAACGTCTGATGTGTGCGTTTAGAAGAGTTTAGTGTTTACCAAGCACAGAGGGAGTCTAACGAAGGATGCCATAATGGGAAGTTTAGGCTCCACCCTTCTTGAACTTTAACCAATATTGGTGACTAAAAGTCAGGATATCTCAGCCTCTGCTGCTTTGATTTTGACTGTTCATTTCCTCAGCCATATGGAAGCGTAATGCTGCTATCATTGGAGTACCTCATTAACGTTTAACACCATGTTCCCTCCTTTTTATTGTTTTTCTCAAATGTTGCTTTGTAAAATGTGAACAAAAGTCTAAGTGTAGTAATTGTCCTGTAGCTTTAATAGTCAGCACTCAGTAAATGGCATTTCATCAATTTATTTGTAAAGTACAGGCATAAAAACAATGATTTAAAAAATTCAAACTATAACAAATAGGCGATCAGTTTCTTCCCCTCCTTTGAGTCCACTGACAACCACGCTCTGATTCTTAAGGTCCACTTGTTTTCTCTCTCACACTTCATTTTGAGGAGGTCAATTAATTTACTGTCCATTGACAACAGATTTGCTGTCCTCTTTGTCACACCTCTTGTTTACTCCACTGAAATATTTCTCTCTGAAGGCGTTGTGTCCCTGGTAGGGCCCGAAGCAAGGGTCAGCTCGAGGAACCAGGCCGTCTAATTCCTGTAAATAGACAAATGTAGAGGTCATCGTACTGAACTGGTGAAAAGTGCAGCCTGTTTTCCAGCAATTAGAAAAAAAAACAGAAAACTTCCTGAAACATCTGGTTATTGAAATGTACAATTCGTTAAAGAATGTTGCAGGAAAAATTAACAGGCCAGTTATGATTTTACCCTGAATATTTGACACAATACAAACAAAATATGGATGAAAAAAGTTGAAAGAGCACTTCCTTTTTTTACAGTCAATAAAGCAATTCTCATTGCATCGCAGGGTTTGCATGCTTTTTCCATGTTTGCATATAGGAACAGAACTGTGCTTGTGTATATTAACAATGTATATGAACTGTTTGAATCCCTTCAGTTAAACAGTTTGTCTTGGCTGTAAGGTAGCCGCTGGTCAACGGAGGGATGAAGGGAGGAAAAGGGGATGCTGGGAAGAGGAATAATGAGGTGAGCTGAGTTGGAAGTGATGACTCCACTGCTGGGCCTGTAATTTGTCAGCAACACCTCTCTTTTGCTTGCCGACGCTGCCAAGCAACCTGGAAACAGTTTCCATGACCACTCTGAGGGAAAACTCTGGGTAACAAGACTGACAATGTAACCCTGACCCCCAAATTAATAAGGATAGAGGGACATAACTACAAACAATTGAAAACAGTAGAGATAAAATCAGCCAAACAAATTTTGTGACACCCTATAAAAAAGAAAATGTGAGGTTTCGGAGATGTTTTTCTGCACTGGTTTAAGAGGAAAGATTTTAGAGCAATTATGCTTGCCCAATTATTGGCAAAACACAAAAACAGTGCGGACAGATGCTTGTATATCATAGGCAGGCGCGCACACACACACACACACCAAGCTGTGAACCCTGTGAACCAGTGCATATCGGTGTGGATCGAGGCCTATTTGGAAAGACCTGAGATAGATAGCAGTCAGATAAGATCAAACAGCTGTGTGTGTGTTTGTGTGTGCGTGTCATACAAGGCCATTTATGGGAGCAATTTGAGGTTTTGAAGTGGAATGGATGTCAGATCCAAAGATGGATTGTTTTCCATACGATGTGTGATTAAGCCATTTAGACTTCCAGTATAAAAGTAAAAAAAATGAGCCAATCGCAGCCAGATGGTGAGGACTCGCCCCAGACAGACGGGGAGACACCATCACTTCCATAGGGATGGCATGTAAAAAAAAAAAACATACACACATACTCATGCGGTTACATAAACAAACCAACTGCAGAATGAAAGAACAGGCGGGGAACACACATGCTCTCATTTTAAAAACAGTAAACAAATTCTGCAGATATGTTGTAACTATGGGAATGCATAACTTTGAACAATATATTGAAGTCTTGCTAACAAATAAAAGATGAATATAATTAGATCATATGGTCAACTATGCAGCCATACATCAGAAGAAAAGTGAATGTTTTACATTCTTTAAAATAGCACAATAAGAACAATACAACAACAATGCTCAAACACAGGACTTCATGAAAACAATCATTTTCATTATTGATTATTCAGCCAAAATCACTGTGAAGGGATGGCTCAGTGGTCGAGTCGGCGCCCCAAATTCATTACTGAAACAATAATGAATTGCTTGACAAAATAGTTGTTTTCCCTGTTCTAATGCAAACACATTCAAAAGCATCTTAACACACACCTCAGGCTTCTTGATCTTCACCATTGTGATCAGGCGTCGTGAGGTGTGGCTGGAGAGCGTCTGCTCACAGTTGCTGATGATCTGGAGACATGGGTGTAGAGGTACCATCTCCTCACAGTACCTGAAAGGAGGGACGCATTCACTCAGTTACTTTTCAGTCTCTGAAGAGCAGAAAAACAGACTCCAACTACACCTGAAGAGCTAAATGAAAGGAATGCGTAAGGCCCTTGTGTAAATAATACATTTCCTATTCTGTCTGGAGGCCTGCTGGAATACAGAAAGAGACTAATCCTTTCAAAATTACTACCCGACGTTTGCCAACCCTCTTTGCCACCCGTTCCAGTGTATTTCCTTTCCCCCCCTTCATGTCTCTGCTTCTCCCTCACCAATCAACTCACTAGATTTCACCAAAGCTCCCGTGGTTCATTTTGTGCAAAAATGAAGGTGGAAAAAGTGACTCTGACCTGACAGGTCGACTGCTGCCTCTGTCACCACTAGCCAGGGCTACGTTCGGCCCTATTAACAGCGGATGATGTATGTGTTTGCATATTTGTGTCAGTAGCACTTTCTCCTAACCACCATCTCAGTAGCAACAGTCCCGACTCAAAGCCCGATCTGTACGTCACTGTTTTGTCTGCCCCGTTGCCATGGCCACATGTGGGCCTCTGTGGCGACGGGATGTTTGGTCGCCAGGGTGACGGTCATGTAGCCAGGTGATAATTCTCTGCTTGCCAATCAGGAGTCATTAATGGAGAGCTCGACCTGTTGAGCCAATGTCTTTCACCCTTAGAACTTCTTTTTTTTAATCCATGACTGCACAAAGTGCCACTGCTCACAGGATTTTTTGTTTCGCACTCATCGATCAGCGAGTCTCGCAAGAGTTTTTGCAACTTGTGGATAACCATCTAGATTTATGTAGCGGACAGTCGCCATGACGTAAAAAAAAATGAAGACCTGAAAATGAAACGTATTGCCGACAATGGATCCACTTTATTTCTCCTCCTCCCTTGTTTACGTTGTAATTAGGTCACTTAATGGCTGTGATGACTGATATTTCATCATCCGTCTTCATACTTTTTCTTCCTTCATTTATTTTTTAAGGGGAGAAACCTGGGAAGAGAGTTGAAGGGGGCTGACCTGGTCTAGACGACATCGTTTGCTGACAGGACTTTGTGTCACCTTTCAACTCACACACGCCTGCACACACAAAGCCTTCCCATTCTCATGAAGCAGGCAGACACACACACACACACACAATCCCTACTGTTTCTATCAGTCATGGACGCAGATACACATATGTGGGGGTGACAGAAACACGATATCTCCCCTGTAGAGCCCAAGATTAGGCCCAGGAGACAGGCTACGTCCGGGCTTACGCACACAGACACACGTGATTGTACACACACGCACGCACACACACGCACACACAGGTCAGACTGCAGAGACAGATAGTTCACATATCTGACTTGTTTGACCTCAGACGTTTATTTTGGCACGGCGGTCCGACAGGCACAGAGTCGGGCACTGGTAGACGAGTAGGAAAGACAAATGTGTTAACATGATGACGCACTCGTATGCATGGGCTCATACACAAGACCACACACATCCATGCATATGTCGGACACACACTCCCCCCCAAAGGTTTGCAAGGTGTGTGTGTACATGTGCTTGCTCTCTTTCTCTTACAAAGACACACATGTTAATAAGCAGAGGATGCATGCTGATCCCGTTGCAAAGTTGTGCCTTGCATTTAGCATTCACATGAGCCGTCCTATGTGGCCAACATATAAAAGCAGCTGTCAGTTGTGATTTACCGCAACTCAGCTGCTGAGTGGAAAAACCTCAAAAACACACATAGTATGGATATGTATACTATTCGGCGCTGTAATTTACACACAGGATGATGTTTTATTGGAGCGGCAACGGAATAGTGGTGCACCCAGGGGTTTTAAAAACATGAACTAATCCGTCATTAGTCTACCGATGAATAAAGATCTTGATGACTTTGCTACGTTTACACTTCCCAACTATTAATTTACAATTTGTAATGATCTTTTTATCCTTGCTTCATGTTGTTCAGATATTGGCTCATTAATTTGGCCAACTGAATTTTGTAGGTTGAGCTCATGACCATCCTGTAATGTGGAGATCTGGTTTATGGTTGGAGCCTGCCCCCTATTGATAGAAATTATTATTTGAAGAAAGCACCAGCAAGTTCCCAATATAATAAGATAATGAGGATAAAGTACACTTCAAATCTCAAATCAAAATATAGATCTTTTAACAACAAATTTCACAAAAAGATTTCACTGTTAAATAGTAACAGCAGCAGCAGGTTCATTCAGTACAGTAAGTATGTGTACTCACTCTGGTCTGTAGACAGGCAGCCAATAGACGAGCCTCCCACCCAAGACCAGGTGGTGGGCGGAGAAGTTTAACAGATCTGTGAAGATGTCATTCAGGTGGTACGCCTGAGTGACAGGGACGTGAGACTCTAAATAGCTGGAAGAATCAAACACAGGCAGGTTTAGACCAGAGCAACAGACATCATAAAAGTAACACACACACAAGAGTCGTGATGAGGTGCTGATCACTGGAAGCAGACTTAAAAAAAAAAAGTAGTGTCACGCCCACTGGCTCCATATGCATCTCTTTATTGTGGTGACGTTTCAGCCCTCAGGCTTTTCTTCAAAATCATCATTGAGAAGACAATGTTATTTTATGTTATTGGCTTGTTTTAATGTTTTTTTTTTTATGTTTTATGTAAAGCACTTTGAAAAGCCCTGTTGTTGAAAGGTGCTATACAAATAAAATTGCCTTGCCTCTCATATCGCTAAACATTGAGGCACTATTGGATGAAAAAAAAAAAAATATATGCAGCAGCAGCATTTTTGAATTTAATCATCTGATTTCCTCTTTAAGATATATTGGGATAGAGACTGTATCGCTCCCCCCAAAACAAGGGAACCTCAATGTTTTTTAACACTGTTGGACCAGTTGGGAACCCTGTCACATCATGGACTGAATATAGATTATGAGCTGAGGTGTTTGTTGCAATGTAACTCTACTTATTGGATATTTAGATAAGGTTGTTTATGGTGTTCATTCAGAACCAAGTCTAAATTGTACTTGTGTGTATGTAAATATCTGTATTTTACAACCACACAAATGTGTATGACTCTGGCCGTAGCTCACTGAACGCCATTGCCCTTCGATGGAAGATGTGCGACTGGGGTGCGGTCAATCAATGCCAGTGTCTTCTCAACGTTGATCCTGAAGAAGTCCTGAGGGCTGAAACATAATCACTGAGATCAAATGGAGCAACACTGTGTGCAACACTTTTTTTGTTCCTGCTTTCAGAGCAACAGACATAACGTTTAACCTCATAAACAAAACATTTCAAATTATATTCTTTAAAAGCATTTCCATTTTCCACCTAATTGGGCGATGTTGCTGAGAACAAATAATATAACCTGCAGAGAGTAGACTAAAATATTACTGTAGTTGGTAACCAATACATAATGCCATGGAACAAATTCATTTGTTACGATTTCATAGAGCACCAGGTGAACTTACATGCCGTCAGTCGGTTTAGTAACGTCTTTGTGGGAGCCTGTTCTCCTTGTGGACTCTCGGATACCGTAGGGAGCTGACGTCAGAAGGACCACAGAAGAGTTACACATTAGTTTCATACACGGCATGCCTTAAGTGTGAATAGTGGTCTGTTGAACTTAATAAACTAAGGACCTACGGTCGGTGATGATGGCATCAAACAGCGCAGCCTCCCTCCACACAGGCTTGGATGCATCAGACACCATCACGTCTACATACAACTCCTCTGTTCCATACTGTCGCAGGTTGGCTCTGATGTTCTCATCAGGTCCTCGCCACTTCTGGTCTTTACGGCTCGACCGGCCTGAAAGACAAAGCTACTTTTAGGAAAACTGGATAGTGTATGAAATTCAGAGTAGGGTCCTGCCGCTGTTGGTTCTGAGCAGAGATGTACGGTGGCCCTTAAGGGCAAACGGCAACGACATTAACAAAAACACAACGATCATTGCTGATTGAATGAAAGCATGTCCGTCTTATTAGCAAGGGCTGCTTTACCCCACACAGGTCGCTTACGGCTCAGACGGCCATCATTTAGCATCAGATTAAGATAAGATGGTGTGCCCTCATTGTGACAGAACGTTAACGCAGTGCTCTCTAGTCTCATTTCAACCTGTTCACACGCCACACCTATTTCTCACGCAGAGAAATCACCAGGCTCTTTGGTTCACATTCTTTTTTTTTCGTCTGTCAAACGACAAACTTCGTTACACACAGAAACCTCGCACACGAGTCCGATCATTAGGAAAATTCACAAATTCATCTCTACATCAAAGCAGCCCTTCCATCTGTTAAAAACAAGGAAGTGCTTTCGTCCAATCAACAATGATGTGTAATAGCAAGTACCTACCCTTTCCGGGAGAAGTTAATGTGGTTGTGTTTTTGTTAATGGCGTTATGTTTATCTTTTTGTGGTTGTGTTTTTGTTAATGTAGTGTTTTTCTTCATGTCATGTTTTTGTTAATGTTGTGTTTTTCTTTTTTTCTTGTTTTTGTTAAAGTTGTGTTTTTCTTTTTGTGGTTGTGTTTTTGTGAATGTAGTGTTTTTGTTAATGTCGTGTTTTCTTTTTGCCGTTGTGTTTTTGTGAGTGTGGTTGTGTTTTTGTTAATGTCTGTTTTTGTTACTGTGGTTGTGTTTTTCTTTTTGTCATTTTTTTTAATGTGGTTGTGCTTTTGTTAACGTTGTGTTTTTCTTTTTGTCGTCTTTTTCTTAATTTTGACATGTTTTTCTTTTTGTCGTTTTTGTTAATGTGGTTGTGCTTTTGTCGTGTTTTTGTTAATGTCGTGTTTTTCTTTTTGTGGTTGTGTTTTTGTTATTGTCGTGTTTTTGTTAATGTCTTTGCTGTTTGCCCTTCAGGGCCACCGTACAGATGTTACCCAAAGCAGTATTTGGAGCTTTGATTAACACATAACTTTAAGTATAAAATCAAGCCACAGTCTTAAAACATAAGAGACCACAGTTGATATGCCATATAAGTAGACAAAACTTGCCTCTGCCATGAATAGTGTTGTAATCAATATCTGTTCCACAGACGTAGGCTCTGAAATGAGAGCATGCCACCAACAGGCTCCCTAAAACAAATGCAGAAAAACATAAACCATTTATTCAAACAGATCTCCCCAGGTATGTGACCGTCTATACTATAGCTATGTATGTGAGTGTGAGTCAGCGACGGGGTTATCTCACCTGTGCCAACAAAGGGATCAAAGACGAGGTCATTCTCATTGACCTTAGCGTGGTTGGCCATAATGAATGAGAGCGCGGCATCCATACTGGTGTTCCCTATGAAGTGTCTGTTCTTCACGCTGTGGGAGCGAATCAGTTCGCGCTGTCCATCCGCTACCTGGTGCAGCCAGAGGTTGTATTAAGATGAGAAGTGTTCAGACCACTTCTTATTAGTCAAGTGCAACCAAACATCAAGTCATATGCATCTCACCCATCGGCCGAAATAGATGTAATACGGATCCTCTGGGATGTTGTTGGGGTCTGTGCCATAATCCTCCAACAAACAGAAGATGTGCTGAGGGCTCTTCAGACTCACTGTCCCTTCAAAGTGAAGATAATCCATAGCCTTGGGAGAGAATAGAAAACATGACTTTCTGCTCGTACATACAGGCATTCAGAGGTGCTCATACACACATTTCAATGTTTTCACATGTGCTCATTCGTTGGTCTTGATTCTACTCACATCAATCCTTTTGATTCTGTCTGTGAACTCCAGAGTCTTGTTGAAAGTGTAGACATTGATTCTGTAAGTTGAGTCTTTGTGGAGGAACGGTGACTGTAAGGGAAAGAGGAAGACGAGCAGACTCATTTATTTTAACATATAATCTTGGTTTCAAGGTGATGGATTTTCTAAATTTGCAGGGATTTGATCTGTCCAACACAATAGGACTGTGAGTCATAGCATCACAAACCATGTTCTCCTGCGAGTAGCTCAAGAGGGATGTTCTGAGTTCACTGTGCGTCCGCCCATGGCCCCAAAGTTCAAAAGCAGACCTGTAAGGATAATGCAACATGAACTACAGCTTCATCTCAGCTGCTGAAGTACAGAAAACACAGCATTATGTGCAGCATGTTAAGGTAAAACCATCACACTCACTTGGCACAAACAGATCTGGCCATGACGCCGCGGACATCCTTCTCTGACAAACCATCCAGACACCAGAAAGGAGACTGGTGAGAAGAAGGGTGCAGAAGTGGGAGCCAATCATCAATTATTATTATTAGCTTATTGCTTTGTTAGAAAGTAGCTGGCAAAATCAGAGAACAAGTTTGAAATGAACCCATTTGACACACAAACCTTTTCTTGGAAGTTTACACTCGGATGGAATGGTTTTCCTCTAAGAGCGAGCAAGGCCTTGATCTCCTGCAAGAATGGGCACAAAAATCACAAAAAGTCAAATAGGCATTACAGTGCACAGGAGTGCCAAAGGAGGAGGGAATATTTCTGAGAAGCTTTATGGAGTCAAACATTAGATTTACGCAGATTCTATTAGATTCATGGAGATTCAAAGCAAGAGTGATGCACTGAAAACAAAGCTATTTCAACAGAACAGTGCCTACTTACTGATAGATAACTCCAGATGTAAATTTACGTGTACGTTAAAATATGTTGATATGTTAATATTCAATACATAATATAAATCTGATAAGACAAAACACACAGGAGTCCTCTGCCCATCAGATCTTCCAATTGGAGGACCACTCGCTCTACTTCCACAGTCGGACTGGCTGACTTAAATAGCCAGAGGAATCTTCTCCACAGAGAGACTCTTTAGGTCTTTTTCTGAACCTTTTCCGTGTGGTCCTCTTGTCAACAACCCTGTCAGCATTACCACCCAACGTTTCCTACTGCAGGGTGAGTTGGATGTCAGTCAGGGTTTTGATCCCGGTCTGGTCCAGGTGGACTTCAGGACCAGTTTGCAGCACTACCAGGACCCCACATCTCCGCGATCCACCTGACCCTGACCAGCGGCCGCAGTACGTCCCCGATCCCAAACTGCTCGGCGATCGCTCGCCACAATCTGTCCCTCATCTCCGCATCTTTGTAGTCATACAGCGCTTTGCTTTGAGTGTCGAGCTGGATCAGCTCGTTTGTATACATTATGGATGTGTGTGTTGTCTACGTTGGCTATGAGTGGTCATAACACCTTTCGGAGAGGTTTTTTTTTTTTTTTTCGTTAAAAACTTGTTTATGTGAATGGCATCACCTGACAGGAAGTTAAGTTCACATAAAGCAGGTCCTGGTTGGAGAAATTAAGTTTTAATGTCTCATTATCTTGTGATAAATCATCGAGCCTACTGTCACGTGAAACCATAGCCTAAATGTGATCCCAGCGTTTTGATGGTTTAAATTAGCATGTAGCTACCGCAGCTGGCAGCGCGAGGACGGACGCTCGGCGTCAAAAAGTCACCAACCAATCAGCTGTAACATTCACAATAAGAGCCAGGCAGACACCCATGTGACGTGTGTGAAGGTTACCGGCAACCTGAAGTCCAGATGATCTTGGGCCAGATGTATGAGATACTGGAGGCATGATCGACTGGTGGTGGTCGCCATATTTGTTCGCATTCAAAATACGTCCGGCTTGAAACAGGGCTGTGAAATAAATTACCGCGTGGGGAGTAAATTACCATACATGGAGAAGAACGGTCTTCTCTCAGTTTCATAAAATACATCGTCTTGAATTCAAATTATGGCATGTGTTATTATTGTTGTTGTTTTATGTGCGCGTTTTTATACAGTCATAGAACCAGCTAGCTGCTTTTTTTAGATTTAGATTGTTTTTATATAAGGTGGCCTTGTTCCAATGTAACTACAATTATTGTCAGTTGGTTTTTAACCAAAACAATAACATGTCAAATCACTTTTTTGCGTTGACCTGCCAGGATAAACTACTCTCATCTCTCCAGCCTGTAATCTGCTTTACTCGAAGGCACCTTGTCATCGCCGCCCTCTCTGATCTCTGATTGGCTGTTGGGAAGTTTTCTAACATGCAATTGGCCCAGACGAATGTCCGTCACGGCGGTTTTGCCTTTGGCCAGAAAAGCACCCGCATTCTTTCTACTGTCAGCAGTGCTGCAGCATTGTATTGTTAAATTGATCTGTCTTTTTTCACTTCGGCTGCAGTGAAACATCATTTGTTCATGAAGTGAGGATGTGACATGTAAGTAGGATCCTGTTTGATCATTTGTCTGAAAGCTTGTTACTTTACAAAGTGTGTGTTCACCTCCTGTGATGTTTATGATGAACTTGTTCATATAATCATACATATCTCTACAGCTGGATCAGAAAAAAAACACACCAAAGACAGGACAAAAATAAGTAGGTAAATTATAACATTAAGATTATTTTAGAAAGTTATTTAAAAAATAAAGCAATCAATTAAAGCTATTTAACCTCCTCAGCAGACACAGTGATGGGGACAAACAGCCAGAGCTCCACCATCATGGACACTGAAGATGAGGTTGTCCCAGATCCGGCTCAGTGTAGTGAGGACACTGCAGCATGCATTGTTTCCGTGAAAGGCTTAAAGGAGAACTGGCAGAAGTGGTCTGATGAGCGCCGGGAGTACCAGAAGCACAACCCCTTCAGTCACGACACCAGACCCAGTGTGATGGTCCCTCAGAGGGGGCAAGATGACTACGGGAGACCCCTGCAGGGGTCCGTGACGGAGCAGCGGGGGAAGGATGCTCACACACACATCAGCAAAGAGGTTGAGGAGCTGTGTGAGGTGATAAGAAACATTGGCGAGCCTAGAAACATGGATGAGGATGGAAGCAGTGGCGATGCGAGAGGGATCACTGTGGAATTTGGGAAACTCTTTGAGCGTTATGTGACGATCTCGAATAAGCTGGTGGGGGTTCTTCTGCGGGCGAGAAAGCAGAGGCTGGTTGAATTTGAGGGGGAGATGCTGTGGCAGGGGAAGGATGACCATGCAGTCATCACTCTGTTGCAGTGATTAGAAACCTGGATTAGTGTTTCATGCCTTGGTTAACTGACATTATAGATCTACTTCATGGCAGCACGCACTGTATTTTAGTCACATAATGCACTATTATTAACAAAAAAAAAAGCTGTTTGTCGTGCTTGCAATTGGTCATCAGCATGTTGGTACATGAGTTTTCAAAGCAGTTAATGACACTCAAAAAGGCCAAACTATTGAACTTGAACTGCAGGTGCACGAGTCAAATAATGCATTCATATATCAGGGGAAACAGAAATGAACGAGAACATTGTTGAAACTTGAAAAATACTGTTTTCTGACGTGCAAACGAATGAACGTATGTTTCCTAGGGTGACTAAGTCATAGTCATATTGTCATACGTTTACATCATTATTTTACTTAAACAGAGACAACATGGTGCAGTGAGCAGCTGAAATAAAGTCAGAGTGGTTAATGAGTCTCAACCAAGGCCAAAGAGAACACGAGGCAGTGAAAGACAATATGGTGCTATAGGATGAACTTGATCCGACTTGGCTCGGGTGCTTCGGTGATTTCGGTCGCGTCGTAGTTTAGGTAAACTTACAGTTTGAAACTTTGTACTCCTGCACCACTGAGCAGACTGATATACGCCATAACATCTGCTGCAATTAAAAGCAATGGCCTTGCAAACTAATCAACATTTCTTTCTGCATAAAACCATTAGATTTGTCAGTTAGAAAGTACTGCTTATTATATATTAATAGAGAAAGACTGTCTGTTATTGTGTTACTGTGGCGTCTTTGTGAACTGTAAGCACCAACTCGTGTAGTTAAACTCATGACTGGGAAAGAGTGTAAACTGATATCTAGGACTCACTACATTAGGAACACACAGAGAAGCAGCTATGTATTATTTATTCAATTTAAATGAATTCTTAAAGTGCATACACTTTTGTTTTTACATTCCTTAGCATACAGTTGTATAGAAGAAAAGTATTCACCACATATCTTAACACAAACCAAAGGCATTGCATCAAATCGAACGTAAGATGGGAATGTATAAATAAATGCACCACTATGTCAAGTGTTACTGAGCTTTAACCCACATCAGCCAAGCCAGTTTTGAATTAATTCCAGTGGTACATGCATACAATCAGATTTGCGAAAGCATTAAGGCAGTCATGCATGTCATGAAATACAACAACTTGGGAATTAGATCTACTAGCCGTTGCATTTAGTAAAAAGAAAGAATGCCTTCAACCTTTAAATAGATGAAAACAGGTGAATCACACCATATGCTATTGGTCCATGAAGTAAATGTATTTTATTACAGCTGATAAATGGAGATTTATAAGTCTTCGCTAACAACTTTAAAAATAAATAAATAAACATGTGTTCGACATGTCTAAAGTAGCAGAAACACAGTTTCATTCAAGCATTCATTTGGCATGAAAAGTATTCTCTTGTCACATTTATGTTATCAGTCTAAAACACTGTAGTTAGCTCTGACCGAACAGACAGCATTTTAATGTGGGAGTGTGGAAAGCGGACGTTTCCGTCACATCACAGTGAACTAGTGTAAGAACTGGATACGGAGCGAGTGATCAGTTGGCCTCTCCTTTCGAGTCAAGGAGCTCAATCAGCTGGTCAGCCTGCAAAACATTAACAAAAGTGGACAGAATGGAAATTAGACTGTCAGCACATCTGCTTGACCTTAAAACTCCTCTTGCATAAACTGGAGTTTGGTAGCCAACAGGTTGGGTGTGTCTAAGAGAATTACTGAGCTAAATATGAGATGTGTGTGTTGACTATACAGATCTACAGCACTGTCCTCCAGTCAGGTTCTAACAGCTTTTACACAGCAGGCTTTAAATTAAACACTCTTGCTCTCCTGCATTAGATACTGGTTGAGTGGCCTTGAAATACTTATTTCAGAATGACAAAACAACTGAAATGCTATAACAGTAAAATCAATGAGGCTGCACATTCATCAAATACTAATTTACTAGGTCAACAATCTTTTTATGTTTCTGCAAAAGGTCGATGTTGCCTTATGGTGCACACATTTGGGACTGAGAAGCAATTATTACTTTTATTAATCCTCAAAGTAAATACAATGACATGTTTACCAGAGCATGAATCAATTAATGAAGAGGGGGCATACCGTGATAAACCAATAGGAGTTGAGTCTGTAGAAGAGGCGGGACATGAAGCCCATTTGACTGGCGGGTGCGAGGACATGAAGGTGTAGGTGTGTGACAGAACAGAATGGGGGCCAGTGGAAACCAAACCTGCAGACAAGGTGAAGGGCTTTAGTACACACAGGCTCACTGGTTTAAGATATGACACGTTTCCAGAGCTTTAAGTGCAACTTGCTCAGTTGTTAAATCAGCAACACAACACATATGCAAGTTAAGCTAAATAAACAGCCAGTAACAATATCACAGCAGTTTAGAAGATCAATTTCCATTAGACAGCTCCCAGTTAAAACCGATACACGTGTACTGATAATTACACTGTTAATCAGTACCCGACATCACTGCAAGTTAGATTAGTTGCAAGTCTAGACAGGCATGGCTGATTATTAGTGTTGGTTGTTGTTAAAGGGAAAATTCACCTTGAATTAATGCTTCGGTCTACATTTGCTAACAGAATAACACCCGACAAAAAAAAAAAACAACTGCTGTACTGAAAATGTTCTAAATGTCACCCTGAACGTAGCTCACCTGACATCACTGAGGTCCGTTACGTTGTTTTTCTGGAGGATCTCCTTTCCCGTCTCAACCATCCGCTTCACTGGGTGTGACAACAAATGTCAAATCATTTAAAAATAGGGCCAGGGTCAGTGAAATTAGTTTATTTATTTATTTATTTTTACAATGCAACTTTCCACAAGCGATCAGTAATGTGGTGTGTAGTTTAAACCTTACCCAAAGGCAAGTGTTCCTTGCTGAGTGATTTACAGTTCCCTACATGTTTGGTTGGGACGACCAGGTAATGATGGGGAGCTCCAGGTTTGATGTCTCTGAAACATGAGATCTCCTCATCCTGCAGCAGAGACAAAAGAACAATTAATCCATCAGCTCCAGGACTGGAAGGGTAGAATGGTCTGAACTGGAGTGTTTTACTCATGTGCAACCTGTTTTTAACTAAATGTTAGTTACCCTTTGTTGTTGTAAATTAAAACCAACAATGTATTAACTTAATTGCAGGCTCGTTTCCGCATTGTATCATGTTTCGCCAGTGAGTGGTAGCTGTAAATATTTAAGGGCCTTAGTGTTTAAAGGTTTGGAATATATAAGAACCGTAAAAGAGGCTAGCACATGCCGACATGGGGTGGACGTAATTACGCGCAACCACAGGGGAAATATATGGAGGCACACCCTGCAACACAACACAATACACCAGCATAGAACCACAACCTCTACAACTAAATTGAATCACGGGAGTTAAATGACCTTGTAGTACAAACATTAAATCTAGCTGCATCTTCACAAAGTCACTATTTGTTAGAGCCAATTAAGCTGCTTCTAAACGCGGCTGTTTACAAAGGCAACAGGCTAAGCTAGCTTCCTAGCTAGCTAGTTTGGCACTCAACATTATTATTATTGCCGTATTCTCACACAGTGGAGAAGCTCCGTGCTTATTTCATTGTTGACGATCTTGCAGAAAATACATTTCTTTTCATATCCTTCAGCGGGTGCGCTGCAGGTTTCGGAAACATCCGCCTGGGCAGGTTGTGAAGCCTCGACTTCTGCCATTGTTGTTGGTTGTACAACGAGCTGTCAAACGTGAGACCTGCGCAGTCGATCACAGAGTGCATCGAGCTCACAAGGGAAAGCCGACAGATTGACGATCTAGATTATAGATTGTAAGTAGGAATACAACTACCACCAGGGGGCGATGGTGCGACATATTATGTTTCGTAACAGGTTTTATGATTTTAGAACCTCCCTCCAGATAATATTCCTTCCTGGATTCAGTTCATCTGCTTAATTAAAACATCAGGTGCCATCGATATTTGTTACATCACCTGCATTGACATTGTAATGAGGATTGCTGATTCTGTGGCCATGGAATGTTGCCAGGTGGCCCACATCTGAACCTGATCTAATTCCAACAGAGACTTTTGGACTTAGAGAGCAAACATAGTCATCATTGTGTGATCCAGTTCATCGGTCCAGATAGAAAAATGTGGGGCAGATTGGCTGCTCATTTTGCAACAGTAGGTCTACATTAAAATTGATTAGAACAAGAGACTGAAACCAACAGTATTAAATATGTAAAACAAGAAAAAAGAATAGGCTAAATATTTTTTTTTTTTTCGTTCTTTTTCTGTGTTTTTTTTTTTTTTTTTACTTTTCTGTACTATGGTGTTAGACCTGGATGTTAAAATGCCCCCTCCTACCTAACAGGCTGCACCACAACACTGGGTCTTTCTCTGTGGTTTTGCATCATCTCTAGTTATTTTGCAGGTTCAACCTCTCAGTGCTCTAGAGTTTTGTTAATTAAAACTATTTTGTTCTTGCTGGATATTAAAAGAGGCTGTACTAAATCCTTTTTATTTAGTTACGTAGGACTATTCTACTGCCAACATTTCTGCCAGAAAGGCTTTATTTTAAGCCAAAACTGATGATCTTTGTCTGAACAAATAGGTCTGTTGCCTGAACACAAGGAGATTGAGTCCTGAAGGCAAACTTCTCCCATGTGTCTTACACATGCCCACAAATGAATGCAAATAAAACACAAATATCGTCATTCCATTCAGTATCAGCAGATCAAGATCTAAAAAAAATCATCAGATATTTATGCAGATCTTTGGTGTTGACCTAGGGTTTGCTAAATTACAGCGACCTGTTGTCTGTGAATCTGCAAGTTAAGATAACATTTCTTTTCTATTTACTTTTAGTGTCAATATTCAAAAGGAAAAATGTATTTTGTGGTTGTCCTATGTATTCTATACAAATGTGTGTTTGTTCTGACTGTACCTAAATATCGTAGCACAAATCCAGCATCATCAACAAAGGATTAGAGGCACACAAATATGTCCATTCCTAATTTGTTAGGTGTAATGTGGAAAAACAGTTTCCTCAGTTAAAAAATGTGATGTTGTTTTTAGGGTATATGGATATTACAAAGTGAATTCTGAGAAATGTTGACATTCACCAGGAAAGACAAAGTTTTTATGTGGTTCCATAAAACCCCCGCCTGGAATTACACACATAAATAAGTCAAACAAACAAGTAGAAATGTTGCTTTGTTTTCCTGTTAGACATTTCTTAAACATACATTTAAATGTCTAAAGAAATGTTAAAAAAACAACTCTTATTTAATCTTGTATAGTCTATGTGTGCAGATAGGCTGGCATGTGTCTCACTTTCCCAAAACAAGTGACAGTTAACAGTTGAGGTCTCTTCCTCCACAAACCGCACACATCAGAGATACTTCAAAGTGCAACTTCCACTTTTATTTATAACCTGAGTGGTCAGGTGTTCCTCTGCAGCAGTAGTAACATGAAATTAGAACATTAAAACCAGACATCATGTAAGAAAAAACAAGTTCAATTAGCGTCAAACAAGCCATTGTTGTTTTTGACTTTTTTTGACTTAATTTTTTTACTCTTACTTTTTTTTTTAAACTTTTTTATAGCCCTTTATGTTTTGAAAATTACATCATCCTTGGGCCAAATAGAAAAAATGCACACTTAGACACAGAGATAAATACAGCAATCACCCATTTAAAAAAAATTCACAAACAAACTGTAGAACAAAATAGAAAAATATTTTCCTTAAAACCTGAATGTGCCTACAGTAGTTACAAGCTTTATATTCAACAGTGTAACTGTGAACTTGAATGCTGTTCCACAACCAAAGGGCATGGAGGTTACTGGCTGGTCTTAGCACGGGGCTACTGATTAATAGCCGGTATTTAGAATAAAACGTAGGACCCTGAATTGCCAGATTTGATCTGGCTGCTTGTCTTTATCCAACAAACATCAAATCAGCTTTGACAGAAAGTCCAGCCTGAGAACCGCTAGAACAGGCTTCTCCTACTGCATGCGGGCTAATCTGGGCTAGGTACACAGATCATAGCAGTTGCTGGATCAGGTTTAGTCTCCTAGCGGCTGAACCCACATGTGCTCCTTGAAGTCTTGAAGTTTTGTAACTCCAGACAGGACAGGGGGGGGTTCTACTTTGAATTTAGCTCATCTATTCAGATGCTCTACAGTTCAGTTCTGCACAGTCCACACTTCGAGGTCTTGTACGGTGAAGTCTTCCTGTGTGGAGAGGGACGCGTTGTGGAAGGTGGGACAGGAGAAGCTTGAGCCATGGTACAGATCAGCATCCAGCCACAGGCCGAATCCACCCCTACAGGCCAAGAAAGACAAAATAGCATTTTAATGTCAAATCTTTTGCAAGTTGTTAAAGGATCACACCGGTGTTCCTAAATGTCATTGTTCATCGATAACTTCATCACCACCTAGTTTACAAAATGTTTACCAAAATTGCATTTTGTTTTAGATAGTTTGTTTAAGTTTTGTCCATATTCAATACATTTCAGAATGTACCAGAACATGTATTTCAAGGTTAGTTAAAAATCCTTCTTCTTGCTCCAACTCCAGTTTGAAATTCAGTTATCAGTTCAGTTCAGGAACTGTTTTTCCGGGCGTACTGACATCCTGCGACTTCTTATCTAGTAGAGCGTTTTTGTCCAACGTTTTCGACATGAATGACAGTGAACTGCATACAGTGATGCACACAGCATGGGTTGAAGTCAGAATTAAACTTGTATGGTCCATTAAGGTTTTTTTTGCTCTGAGATACCAGGTGCTGTTATCTTGTATATCTCACCAGTAGCAGTTAAAGTAATTATTTTATGGTCCTGCTTGTTAGGACTTTATGACATTTATGACAGACTTTTAACTGCTGCCTTTACCTTGGGTGAGAATGTCTATATATCAGGGGAAATCAATTACTAGCTTACCCTCCTCCACCAATCTGCAGAGAGTCCAAGTTTCCGCTCACAAAGTAGGAGTTCTCACCGCTCCACCTGTATGCCTGGGGAAATACCAAGTGAAAGACATAAGTCACTGGGACTCAAACTAGAGAAATATAAAAAAAAATGAAATATTGATTATTCATCATAATCGTGTCGTGAAAATCTAAAATTGTGACAGCCTCAACTCAAACCCAGTGCTTTCCTGAAAGTTATGTCTTCCTAGTCCCTAAGGTTAACAATTACTTTTTCAGTATTGCAAACTTGACTTTTAATATAAATGCACCAGTTCTCAGACTTGCTGCTAGACGTGATTTAACCTGTAAGAGAATCCACTCATACCTGGAAGTCGGGGTTGAAGCTGAACAGGAAGGTTTCTCCTGTGCCGTAGCAGTGTTTACTGACTTTGAACGGATCAGAAGAAAAAGCACCAAACACCTGAGAAAGACCAAAACGTTGAGTCATTAAGAGAATACCCACAGATGTCCTTTTAATCAGGGTATTAGTTTGACTACAAGGCGAGTTTAAATGAAGATGCAGACCTTGCGGTGCATGTCTTTGATGATCAGCAGCACGGGGCTGTCCAGACCAGCCATATTCCTGTACAGGGTCTTCAGGCTGCTCCCGTGGACGGCCGTGCTGTAGACCAGTTGCCATGGATAGCCCTGGGTCCTTGCTGGCATGTGAGCCGCAAGCTGTTGGAAAAGGGGACAATTTCAGATTTGCATTAAAAAAATAAATATCAGTATGTGTGTGTCCGCTAGAGAGAAAAAAATATTCAGCATCTGTGTATCGACACTCCCTGGTATAACTTACTCTCTCCAGGTGGTGGTCATCCATCAGCTGACTGTGGTCACTCAGGACGGGGAGAGCATCTTCAACCTCCCCCTGGTACTCGGGCTCCTCTGCCTCCGAGTCCTCCGAGCTACACAGACTCAGGCGTCGCTTGGAGTCCTTCACTTTGATGATCTGGTGGAGGACAAGTGATGAAACTCAAATGAAAATCACAAATACTTGTGGTTGAGTGATTCACTTAGAAACGGCACACATACAGTTTGTCATTGCACCTGGCTATGGTGGATGCATGACGATTTATCATTCCTAACCCCTAAAGTACGTTTTTATTTAAACACAGAAAGTCTCTTTTTTAGCAGTCCTACCTCAACATACGGCTCCACACAGGCACTGGCAAAATAAAGCACCTTGACATTCTCTGGCAGCAGCTTCATAGCGTTTGATTTCTCTGCCAAGCTCGCTGCTCTGCAGTACCACATGTCTGTTATGTTAACCAAACCGGCAAGCATCCTTCACTTTTATTCCCTCTTGGGTTACTTTCGTTTCTGTTTCAAAACGCTATTGGACTGAAACTTAAGTGAAGGGGCTTCTCATTGGTTAGCTACACCACAGAACAGTTTTTATTCTTTCAAACAGGAAAGTACTGTGGGATTGTGGGGGGGAAACTAGAGATAGGATGCCCATATATGGAGAGTGGGATTTCCCACAACCCCTGGGAGAACTGCCAAGCCCCTTAGTGCCTCATTTACTGTAAATCGAGTGCAGGATGAGAACTAATATGGTGAGAAATTATAAAATGATGCCACAGTGGACAGCTGTTTAATCTTTGATCGTGTGTGTTTGTGCAAAACTTACCTCCCAGTTCTTAGCAGTGGGGTTGACGGGATCACTGAGGAGCTTGTTGATCACAGCCACCTTGTTTTTCTCCACCACCAGATAGCGTTTCTGATGTTTCTCTCTGATGAGGTAGCGGGGCTTGCCGTGCTTCTTGTTGCCCTTGGTGTAGATTTCTGGTGACCATTGTACAAAGAAGGTGTAGAGGTGGTCGACCCTGCAGAAGCAAAAGCAGAAATGCATGTCTTACAAATAGAAATTCATTGTATATCCATGGCTATGACAAATCATTTTGAATATAAAATACTTCTATCATCAAACTCCACAAAGTGGTTACTGAATAAAAAGAAAATAGTTTAACTAAAGCGGAATCACTTTGTTTCAACTGAACTGCAGTACAGTAAATAAATATTTTGCTGATTTTAATGACCATGCAATGTTGCTGAATCTTTAGAGAATTAATGACAGTTGGCCGAACCTTTATTTCCCGTGAGACTTAGATCAAATTGGAATTACTCTACTCTATTATCTCCGGATTCTTGCCTGGACATGAATAGCAGGAAAGTGAATCATGCTTTGAATGTTTAAAGTATTCATCATTCCGTGCTGAGGATACCCACACACACACACACACACACACACTCACACACACACACTCACACAATTTCCCACTCATCAGAGTGTCAGCCTGCACTGCAGCAACTCCCTTTTACCAAGTGACTAAACTAAACTCCCTGTTGCTTCCTTTGAATATGCAGTAATAAATACAACGCCAAGAGCACTTTTCCCGATGACTGTGGTAATTAATTGTCTCTGCAATTCTCAGCTCATGTTTTGTTGTTTAGATTTGTTGTAAGGAGCAAACCCAAAGTACTGTCTGAACACCAGAAATCACCATTAACATTGTTCACAGCTCTCTCTCTCTCTCTCAATGATTCGTTTCACTTACTCTCCGACGCTGTAGGCGACTCCCATGGCTGATTGTTGGGTGATGGTAAGCTGAAAGTAGAAGGAGAGAATGGATGGTTTGGAGGCTCACTGCTGAAGCTGCGTGTCCACTCCGAGTCTCTGCCATCGGCAGCATTTTATACCCCAGGATCAATTGCTGAGATAAGCCCCTTTGACCATAAACCCTCCCTTTCTCCTTTGACAGCTTACATGACCCACACGTATTCATATGAGGATTTCACAATGGTGCCCGAAAGCCAGGAGTTGGTGACACATTAACTTGACCTGCTAGGTCCTGTCCTGTCCTGAAATCGAGCTCACGTTCAGACTCGTACTGTGTCATGGTCATGGCTTAGTGACCGACTGTAGTGGCTTGACAGAACGACAGACAGCACGTCTGTCAGTTTGATTGTCTATTCATTGTCCCTTCCTATCTGAGTTTCTGTCCTTAAGTCATCTTGGGCAGGAGGTGAAAAGGAAACTAATTACATTACATAACTAGAGTATCTGCGACTCCACTACATCTCAGGGCAAAATATTACACTCTTTTGAGCAATTTTCCACTACATTCATGCTACAGCTACCGATTTTAAAGAGTTATTACAAGCATATAAGATACAACACACTGTAATACATGAAAGTGCTGCCTACATGTAGAATAACATTCAAATAATAATATGACAGAGATGCCTTCCTGAATAATGACTACTTATACTTGAGACTTAAATACATAATAGTAATATTTAACATTTTCAATAAGCTTAAATGTGCCGGTTGATCCTCACCTTTGGACAGAGGCAGACTAGTTGTCTTCGGCTGTTTTCAGGCTTAGATTTAGCTAATTGTCTGTTGGCTGGACCTTCATATTTATAGTACACAGAGGAGGGGGTATTGATCGGCTTTCTCAACAAGATAGCCAAAGCAGGCCTTTCCTCAAATGTCAAACTATTCCTTTAAATATGAATTAAAATACAAGACATTTCACTGTAAATACGTATTTAAAACCAGGGGTCTTGGCTTTTTCTGAAAAGATCTGGTGACTTCTTCCAACACTCAACCCATCACATTCATCTCTCACCTTGTCTTTTTTTAATTTTTTTTTTGATGATGATGATACATTGTTTGAATTACTGTTCATGATGTGTGGTGTGTGTAAGTGTACGTCTGTGTGTCTGCATTTGTTTTGTTGACTTTTTTCCACAGAGTGGGTTTGAGTGCACGTAATGACTACATAAACGCTGATGTAATCTATCTCCCTGCAGCTATCATTTGAAGCCTCTGTGACAATGTCCACTCAGGTATATTCAAAGGCTGCAGCCTTCAAATCAAGGTTCAATCAAAGCAGCAAACCTGGGTTGTGGTGTTGACCATTCATAAGTGATCAATGTTCAATACAAACCATTCAGGCTTGATCAATGTCTTGTGTTGTCTTGTTGCTTTAATCTCTCTACAATTATGCGCAAACAGAATCACAGTGTTGTCTGTTTCTTCTATCTGTGGCCATTAGGATTAACTGGGTAAACAAAGTGAACTCAATGGGTCAGTTGAACATGCCGAGCTTGTTATGGTAATCCTAATTGTGAGTCTTTCCACACTCTTCTCTGAAAAAACTCTGCCATTAAATGTATATATATATATATACATAAAAGGCCATTTACAGGATATCCTCCATTTCATGCTAAATAAAATCTCAGGACTGTATTTTGCTCTATTACAAAATGATGCTGGTTGCAGTGCTGATATCAGGTCAGGAGGTCAACTATCAGTAACAATTCTCTTACACAAGTAAAGTGGGATGGAGATCAATTTCAGACGGTCAGACGCAGAGATGAGGTCAATACAGGCAAACACACAGGCGCACAGATATACATGCTTAAAGAGAGAGATAGTTAAAAGCATACGTGCAAACCCCAGCATACATGCATGTGCCCACTGTCATATTTTGCACGCCTGATTCATGCATACGTGTCAGTCCTGCACATGTAGGAGAACTCTCCACTGTCATTAAAATTTTTAATATCAATAATTCATATGTTGTCAGGTGATGTAACATGAAACATGATACATCCGTGTGCTGTAAGATAAAGTAGACTATATATAGTCACCACTGTAGCCTTTTAGCAACTTTATTCAATCTCCTGTTTTTTGGAGCGCGAGAGAGATTTATTTGTTTTTTTCTCTCTTTTATTGAAAAAATCTGCCCACTGCTTTCCATCAGAGCAGAAGTCTCCATTTCGGTTTCCACACGAAACTGCGTTATTTCGTATCATCAAAGCAAGGAAATGTGTTGCCTCTGAAACCTTCGTCTTAACTTGAAGGAGGTGAAATCTATTGGATGATAAGTGTAGAAATGGGTTGATATAATGCTAACCAAAAGGCACACAAAAGCATTGTTTCACCTCTCCTTTAAGATTCAATGGTTACGATATGGCCAGAACTTTGTTAAATCCAAAAACTGAACTAACATTATCAACAGAATGTTAAGAGGTCACATTGTGGTCACAGGCCCCCTAACTTTTTCCTCCTTGCGTGTCGAGGAGACCACATATCAAGGTATGCAATGTCAAGTCTACCAGGGATCTGCACATGAAACGTTTGAAGTGCTCACTGGTGTGAGACAGGGCTGCCTCCACTCTCCATTCCTCTTCCTCCTATGTATCGACTGGATCATGAAACAAACAATCAACAGTAAAAAGGATGACATCCAGTCAACAATCTCGACTTTGCGGATGACACTGCTCTCACATACACACCAACAGATGCAGGACAAGACGACACAGCTGGGAACAACCGCAGCTGAGCTTGGACTCAAAGAAAATGAGGCCAAAAAACTAAAACCATGATTAACAACAAAAGCATGAATTCCATAACACTCGAGGGCCACTCTTTCGAAGAGGTCAACAAATTGACCTGCCTGGGAAGTGTGATAGCTGTGGAAGTGTGTCTGGAAAAGGGCAGGCAGTATGAATAGAAAACTTGTCGACTGTCTGGAGTAAACATCTTTTCCATCGGCGCCGTTCGTTCTGTCTTCTTCTATCTGATTGGTTCGTGCTCTGGCTGGACAGACAAATGCATTTGTTGAAGCCTGAAAGGATGGATTTTCGTACAATATGTGATCCTGCGAGTCTTGCATGAGCTTAGGATTCTCCCAAAATCCAGCTGTCATACAAAGTAACCAACTCCCCGCGAGATTCTGTCGTTACACAGGTTGAACCCAGTGCTTCAGCAGCCTGTTCTGTTCTTTTATAGTTGTCTATACCTCAATGTCTGCATCACAGAAAGAGAGAATATATATATATATATATATATATATATATAATGATAATTTTCTGTTTCGATTTTCATGTGAGTTAGCTGTGCAAGACCTTTTTCTCAATTTGATTTAGGATTTTTTTGCTGAAAATAGATACAATAAACATTCCACATGGCCACATAGACGGCCATAGATTGAAATGTAAGTGTTAGTGTACAGCACAAATATCTTGTATGTTTTGAGGAATTCTCTTGTTGACGCACGATAGTGAGACAAGTGACCAGGCGATGATGTAATAGTCGTATCGACAAATGCGGTAAATTCCTTTATTTGTTACTGTAACTACTGTGTCATGCAAGAGGCTTCTGTATGAATGGACAACCATCAGATGTTGTCTGGGTATTGTCCCAGAAGCTGTGGGTCTCTGGGAAAGGATGTTTGTATAACAAAAGCGCACACGCACGCACACGCACACACACAAGATGCCTTCCTCATTTTCTTGGCAGTAGCTTGTTGCAGTGCTGTTGCTTCACCTCTCCTCCCATTCCTGTAAATCTTCTCTGCCCCTGCATGCTTCCAAGTAGACAAGGGAAAACTTCTATGAGCCAGCATGCTCATTTCTCTGGGTTCATTACACACACACACACACACACACACACAAACACACACACACACACACACTCAAACAAACACAGCAATGAGGCGTGCAGGCACGTACCCAAACAAGCATCACCCCGCAGGCTCCTCTAATTTAATCCTAAAAGTGGTCGCGGCCTGGAATGAGTTGCAGATGCAAGCTGGATCACTCTGCCTCCGCAGTAATCTCTGGTTTGGTCTCTGGTCTTTGGTTAGCTGTTAGCCAAACAACGTCTGAAAACAGGCTCAGTGCAGCGAAACACTTTGAACAATCCTCGTGGAGACGACACACACTGTCACTCAGAATACAACGAGAGGGAACACACTAACATCAGACACCAATAAACTTTTACTTTCTTCTATCTTTGCAGTTTGAAAAATTTGAGTGACTTCACACAAATCAATATTTTCTTTAAAGAAAAGAGTGAAATTCTCTCACGTGAAAATTTGTATTTATATAATATAATTTTTTTAGGTAAACTAGAAGCAGTTTGCTTCAATATATATATATATATATATATATATATATATATATATATATATATATATATATATATATATATATATATCTATATATATCTCAATCAGAGACTAGGACCCACAACATGGTCTAGAAGTGTGGCCCTTATTTAATCAGAAATTACAGCTCTTTGTCTTCTTCTAGGTCTTCCTCCACCAACCTGTCTCCCTGCCACTCTTCTCCCTCCACCAACCTGTCTCCCTGCCACTCTTCTCCCTCCACCAACCTGTCTCCCTGCCACTCTTCTCCCTCCACCAACCTGTCTCCCTGCCACTCTTCTCCCTCCACCAACCTGTCTCCCTGCCACTCTTCTCCCACCACCAACCTGTCTCCCTCCCACTCTTTTCCTTCCACCAACCTGTCTCCCTCCCACTCTTCTCCCTCCACCAACCTGTCTCCCTGCCACTCTTCTCCCTCCACCAAAATGTCTTCCTTGGTCCATTACCTAAAAAAGTCTTTTATCTCTTTCCCTATATCTATATGTGTGCACTACGTTTGAAGGTGAGGTTTACAGAGTTGGCAGCCATGTGTTTAGCATTTGAACAAAGTGCTGTAAATCCACAGAGTTGTGCAGGTTGTGGTTGAAGTCAGGAGAGAAGTGTGTAGAGTTTTGAAAACTGTGTTCAAACAATGAAAAGGGAGCTAGAGTTTGATCCACATGAACTGCTGCTGTGCAGACTGTCGTGAGAGGTTTGCACATGTAGCTGCAGTTGTGCCCGCTGTCGTTTAGCAATCCAAAAAAACGGTAACCTTATTTTATCATCGTCTTTACTGCGTTGTGTGTTTTTGGAGTTTGCTTAAAGCTCAAATGAAGCAGTGCAGAGGTCATTTAAAGTGACATGACCACAAGTTGAACACTGCGGGGACAACTATCCAAAAGTCTGAGTTATTGCTTAAACTCACAAACTGTATGTAAGTGCCTCGGTTCAGCTTGTGTGTGTGTGTGTGTGTGTGTGTGTGTGTGTGTGTGTGTGTGTGTGTGTGTGTGTGTGTGTGCGTGTGTGTTGCAGGGACATGCCTCTGCTTAGATTGTGTGTATTTATATGTAAGTTATCCTCTTAGCTGTTTATGTGTGGGTGTAAATGTCATGTAAGTCAACAGTTTGCGTGTCTCAATGATGATAAAAACAGGACTGAAGATTTGTCAATCAATTCAGGGAGCGTGGCCCCAGCAAGGTTCACACAAAGGTTACAGGGGAAAGTGATTCAGCTCTGGGCTCCTGCACTTTCATGTGAATGGAGTACATTATAACAAAACCCCTGGCTTTTAGATAACAATACAATTAGTTTACCTCTGTTTCTCCCCCTTGCTTTTGAATGCATCATTGTGCATATATATATATATATATATATATATATATATATATATACACACACATATAGCTGTGACATATAGCTGAAGTTGTGGAGTGAAAACTGGTGGCTTTGCTTCTTTCTTTTAAAAGTGTGTTGAAATACAAACTTGTAATATTCCAGTTATTCCACTTCTTGATGTAAGGTGTGTCAAAGTAGTATTTACATTATTTTATCCACTTAATTTAGTGCAACTAAACTTTTGCCATGTTCGCTTGTGCATATTCATGGACTTCTTGCTCAATTCTGCCCGTTTGGAAGTATTAGTGCTCATAACCAGGTTAATGCAATTACCCTTTAATTTTTTTTTTTTTTTTTTTTTGTCTGAGTGCTGAGACGCCAAAATCTCAGCTCACAAAAACTGGTTCGGACCGGATAGGGCTTTTGTACTGTGTGTGTGTGTGTGTGTGTGTGTGTGTGTGTTACTCTAGGCTTACTTTCAGGACAAGAAAATACACAAGCAATCTGAAGCATTAGAATCTAGCACAAGCTACACCTCAGGGTTGTTAACCTACATCATTATATATGGCATCAATATTCTTTGTCTCTCATTATGTTTTATTCTCCGTTCCGCTCTTTCACACACTTATGACCAACGTAGGTAAAATGCTCACCCAGCACTTTCTTCCCACAGACATTTAACTTTACATGCCGTTTAGTGTCGCCAATACAACGTCATTCGCAGCAGGTTGTAAAGGCCGTGGTTCGGGTCTGATGACGGCGTAATAGCTCTGTCTCTGCTGTGTCAGTCGGGGTTAATAAATTATGTTTCTAAGGGAGTACGTCAGTGACCCACTTACAGAACAAGATGCATTGTGGGAACCAGAGGTTAAGAAAGACCACAAGTGAGCACTTCTTGCAAAGATGGGACTTCCTCTGCAAACAAGGCCTTGGTTCGAGGGAAATTTGAGGGGGTGCATATGAAAGGAGGGTTTAAATGTGCATCACTTACTTCCGCTGCACTTTCCATTGGAGAATTTAAGTGCAATCTGTTGAAAAGGTCAAAATAGGAAAAGGAAGATTCCATGACCAACCATTTTACTCCTATGATAATGATGATGTTAAGGTTTGACAACTATGAATTGTACAGATATCCATGGTGCCCAGAGGTTTAATCGTAATTACTTTGGTGATCCCTTAACTTTTGTTGAGGTCAAAGTGTTCGTTTCTCTATTATTGTGGTATCTCGCCTCATGCCTGCAAAATGAACAATGACCCCATCAGCCCCAGCTTGGTTTTGTGGTTAATGCTTGAATATGCAGACGCGTTGTGGTCGGGGAAACTTTATTTGAAATGTATAGAAGACTTTATCTGTCTCCAGGAAGAGTCACAGTATATAAGACCAATAATACTCATTACCTTTGAGCTCATAATTCTGACTGTATATGACTCTTGCCTGTTGAAATAGATTTTTTTCTTTTACTTTTGTGAGAGAAAGATAGATTAACAGTCTCTGGTGGCCTGCCAAAACCACCCTGACTCTCAGCAAACTGAGCAACCATCACCTCTGCACTTTAGACTCGACTCTGCTGCAACCACCAAGGCCAGCCTCATGCTTCTTGTCCTGAAGCTGTAACTGTGCAGGGTTCTATGGGCTGCTATGCACATGTGCGCTATGTGTGACCATCAGACTGTACCAAGGATATCACCGAGTGCTCTCTCATGCCTTCACATAGTCACTACATCCAATTCTGTTATTAAAAGTAATGTTGAAGAAGATTCCAGAATTAATAAATCTATTGTATTGGAAGTTTTTATTTAATCAAAATAAAACAACACAAAAAATATCAGCAGGCCTACAAAAAAAATCAACCAACTGTGTCCTCATACAGAAAACAAGGTAGCAGGGCACCGCTCTGGGAACCACAAATGTAATTACATCACAGAAAAAGTGCAAAACTTTCCTCCTCTTTGTTCCTCTTCTCTCTGTTTCTCTACATCTGTCACTTCATCCTCTGTCCCTCTTCTCTCTTTTTCTCCTCTCTCCTCTTCTTCACTGTCTGGTGGGCCTCTTTCTTTATTTCCTCTTACTATCCTCCTCTCTCCTTATCCTCGCTCTATTTGACGTCCTGACCCTCCTCTCTCATCAGTGCCTGTCTCACCTCTGCCTGTAAAATACATGTAAAATGAATTGTATTGGAGAATTCTGCACAGGGCTGTTAGGCAGCCTGTGACTTTATTTAGCCTACTGACTAATCTCCCCATCGCTAAAAAACCTACAGAAGCAGGTCTGAATGTGTAATCAAGTGTGAAACCCAGCTCCACGTTCACACACGTTTCTGTTAGAGAAGCATCTTAAGAAGGCCGACGGGGAGGCTATTTATTATTTTTTATTATTTATTTCCCTACGAAGTGATGACATGCACCAACCTTATCCACACCTGCTCGTTGTGATTTTATACCCGAGATTGGAAGAGGAAAATAAGCGTTGTTCAACGCAGTACAGCAATGCATTAAACATAACTCGCTAGCAAAGAGCTGTGTGAAATAGTGGTGACGTTACCGTCACTGACTGAATGCGTCATCTTATATGAACCAAAACAAAATTAAGAAAAAGTGAAGTATTGCTCTCTGGACTTACTTTGTAATCGAGGCCTTGTGGTGTATCTGTAGAAGGTGAGACACTGCAGGGACACTTCACATATCACCTAATATCCAGTCCATTCGACTCCACCACAAACCGGAAAAAAAAAAACACTTAGGAAGACTTAAACGGAATGTAAACGTAGACATGGATAAACTAATTTACAGGTGCGTCACAACGACACTCAGATGTGCATTAATGCTATTTGGAGGTGCGTAAACTAGGGGCGATTCTAGGAACAGAGCTTTAGTGACGCAGGAGATAAAATAGGTTAGAGATGAAACGTTTTATTCATAGCCTATTTAGGCACAATCCATCTGCTTTAAAAAGATGACGGGGATCCCAGAAAAATTTGAAATTGTCAATACAATGAACTAAACGGACGGCACATGCAGTTGAAAGCCACGTGTTGAGACTCAAAAGCCTCGAGAAATTTCTCAACCAGTGGCGGAGGCCCACTATGGACACTTCCATATTCAGAAAGCTGACTGTGTTAAGCAGAGCAGCAAAGTCTTGCTTCAGTACTTCAGACTGCTGTTTCACAATATCATTTGACCCTATGTGCAGCATGATGCATTTCACTGTTGTGTGCTCAGTCACGATATCCATGATTTTGTCTCTCATGTCCTTGGGGAAGCATACAACTTTTGTGTTTTACTGCAAAAGCTTCTCACATCTTTAAGTCACCCACAATCAGAGTATCAGGCCCAGTCATTAGCTTTCCCTGTAGCCTTTTACTCTCTGAGACTCTTGGAGCTCTAACCCCGTTTTGAGTAGATGAAAAAGTATCTAGGTTGTTAGATGGGGATCCAGGATCCTGCAGCAGGGGAGCAAATCTGTTCCATAGTTGTACACATGGTTGTTTCGTAAGTGTGTTGTCATTTCTCCCTTTAGCAGCTGTCCAGGACTCTGTCCTGCTAGGGCAAGGTTTGAGGAGGTGATATGCCAGGATGGTAAAGCAGGCCAGTCGGTCGCATCACAAATCTCAAAGCTGCGCTGGGCTCTGCTCGCCCTTGCATTTCTCTGGGAGGTGATTTACTTCTAGATTTAGCACCAAGAGAGTTCCAGAGATAACTTTAGATTTATTACCTTGCACACAGCCCTCCTGTTTCTCTGTAGTGCTAACTAGTGGAGTGTTAGCATTGTCTTGTCCACTGTTTCGAGTCCATGGTAAAGTGGTGTCGTTCCAACATTGCCCATTTCTAACCTGTCCATTTTAGTTTCCAGTACTGCAATCTTCTGTAGAACTTTGTGGTAGTCGTCTGTAGAGAAGGGAGGTATCTTGCTACTAATTAGCTTCAGCTCCGTGTCACGTCTCCCCACGTCTCAGTGCAGGCTTGTGCTATTGGTAGGTCGTAAAAATGTTATCTACAAAAAACAAATAGTCCCCAGTGATGTATAAGTGTCAAGGAGCCGCTGCTCGTAATTTATCACAAGAAAAGCAAAAATATCAGCAGAAAATCGCAAGCGGAGGAGAGAGCAAAGAGGAAAAGCGTCTGCATTGTAAGAAAGCTGGAAGAGGTGATAGGCCTTTCTAGGCCTTTTGCTGAGGCCCCAACTCTTAAAATGACCCGTTCTAAATGAATCGGGTGTATCACTGCAACTACAAGGTCAACGTTGGAGAGGTTTTGTTCAAGGGATGTTAAGGAAGAAGCTTCATATTGGCCATTTGAAAAGCTCATTTGATTTAGTTTACATGTAACTACTAGTTACAGCTAAATACAACCGTCTGGGCTTGTTTTGACAAAAGGAAACAATCAATCCCACCTCGATAGAAACTCACAGCTGTTGGGTTCTTAAGCATGACAAGCCAGTACTTGGTTGAATTGTTCCTGGTGTGGGCACAAAAGAAAGAAGCACCAGCTTCCTAGAGATGGCACTTGTGCACAAGTTGAAACATAGGAAAGTTAGGCCAAAATGATCTAAGTAGTTAATCTAAGTAGTTATTAGACGTATTAATATGCCCCCAAAGTCAACGTAAGCAATCTTTTTTTGTTATGACTGAAGTGAAGAATGATAAGACTTATACCATTGGACTCTTTGGAGTTTCAGCTTTCACAATGATTTCATAATGTTAATACGGGTATGAAGTAAAACGAAATGTTAATACAATTACGCACGCGTGAACCACTGTTTTTGCTGTGTACCCATGTTGTTGCTTGGTGGTTCTTTTTGGAAAAATGGTTATTGTGAGCTTTTAGGTGAACTTCTTCCTGTTATGTGGGTCCTGATAGTGTTTGTTTTTTCTTGTGGTTTTTGTTTCAATTTGCACAAATTTCCCCGGTACCTCGGGTTCCAGAGAATCATGTGTTTATGATGTTATAGTATGCAGCTCTTTAGTATGGCCACATCATTGCTGATGTATACAGACGTCCTCCTGCCTTTCAGGACAAGGTAGTTAACAGGTTAGGCCCTGTTATACATTAATATGTCTGCAGGTCTTGGTACTTACAGAAGACCAAACAATCTATTGTAGCAGAACTGACTATTCAAATATCAAATTACACTAAAATGTCGATTGTGCACGACAAGGCTATGTGTTGAAAAAATGCAGAATTCAACATTGATGGACTTAACCCTTTGTGTTAATATTCTACCAAATACAACTGAGATGATTGCACAATTTTAAGGACACAGTTATCAGGCCAAAACACATGTCTTTTGTTAAGTGAATATTTCACTTTTAATGTTTCAGGTACATTCAAAATATAATCCTGGATTAGTTAGACATGGCATTGCCCCATTCCTGTAAATACACATTAAGGGGGAGTTCCAGCAGTTCCTGTGACGTCCTGTGATATCCTGTGTGAGAATTGCCATCACTTTTTGTGAGTCGCATCATGTTGCAGAGCACATTTCATGTGTATTTCACAACAATATCACACATAAACATTAAGTGACAGTTGCAGATTGCAAAAACAATAGTTTAACCACTTTCTAAGCTAAGGACAGTGCTAGAAAGTATTTCTAACAGATGCATAGTGGTTTGCAACAACCAGTCCACTTCAAGGATTAGAGGCCTGAATGTCCTGATGTTAATATGATGTCATGTCAGCAGAACATTGTTTTTTTCTTATTTGTTAAAATGATTTAACAGCCAACAGATCTACTCGAATAAAACAGGTTCATATAATCAGTAACGCCTGTGCTTTTTCGACAACTTAAAATGTCCACTGTGGGAAAACGCCTGTTATTCACGTTGAAGTTAGTCAAGCATGACTGAACAAAATCAAACCTGTCAGTCATAACTAGTGCATGTTCCAAGTATTAATCAGAACCAGATGCAGTCAAACACAAGTTTCCAAAGGTACTAAATCACAATGCCGATTTACATGTACGTGGATTTGCAGCCATGAAAAACATAGCTTTTACATTTTGAATATTTCATTTCGTGAATTCAAAGAAGTAGTATTTGATGAATGTGAAAGAGATAGCAATGGAAATGTTGTTACTGTAACTGGATTTAGATTTCATCCTATATTTAATTGATGTACAACTTGCATAGTGTAACACATACACCGAAACACATTCCCTTCTTTTAAATAGCACTTTGCTTTTTCTTTTCTGTTTTGTTTGACCCTGTTTTGCTGCCCTTATCCCTTTGTAAAGCACTGCCTATATGTGCAGCATCTCAGATGCAGGTTCAGACAGCAGAGACCCAAGTAGTGAAAATCACTTACATATTTGATCATAAGCAAGGAGACGAAAACAGAACTTTAAAACATATAAACCGTGAAGAGTTTGTAAAATTGGAGTGGATAGAGCTGTTTAAAGCCACAACTGCTATGCACCTGTTGTGAAATCAGTTTCTGCGACTATAACTATATATATATGATAAGATGATAAAGTTAGTATTTTCCCCATGCTTAGATTGTTTTTGTCATGTTTTCCTGCAGCTTCATGTGGTGACTAATATTAGAATAAAAATTCAAAATTCAACAAGTAGCCCTAGTGGACAAAAAAGTCACTTCTTGTGGCAAATTATTGTGTTAAATTCAGACCCAAGTGAAGAGCATTTGATACAATTGCATATGAAATAAAAAGACAGTTAACTTTCATAATTTAGATGAAATATGATATAATGCCAACGACTCTGCTACTCTGCTTTAGGACATAGTGTATACTGTCTGACTAATTCATGGATGAACAACTGTGCAAGCAGGTCAGCTGATCTTCAGAAGCTCAATGAGGGCATCTAGTGGAGAGAAGAGGAATGACAGGATGTGAGTGACAGGACACCAATCCCCCCCCCCCCCTTTTTTTTATCATTCTTTAAAATTAAATACTGAAAATTTCAGCTTTAGCCAAACTGAAAAAAATGGTAAACATTGGTATGTACTTGTGTCCCATTAAATGTGCATTTCTGCATGTTCTATTTATTCCCTTTTATACCCACACCTATAAAGAGGTCGTATTTGAGGACGTGACACACGACCTATTTGGTCGTATGAGTTGGAGGGCTTGTTGCCTATAAATGATGTATTTTTATAGATTAAACTACCAGCTGTATATAAAGTAGTTAAAATGAGCTCCACCTTCACCAGCAACATTATGATGAACACAGTAATGCAGCAATAATAAGATTGAACTAATATAATATATATTGGGTACTTTTACTTTGATGATAAAACTTTTGCATGTGTACTTGATTAGTGTTTTGAATGCAGGACTTTTACTTGTAACGGAGTATTTCACACTATAGTATTAATACTTTTCCTTAAGTAGAGATCTGAGTACTTCTTCCACAACTGTATGAGATTAGTTTATTGAGATATAAAAAGTTTTCTTTCAGATACACTCCATGCCTCTCTTTTCTCTCTCCATTGTCTGTGTCTCTCTCTCCAGTGTGATGATAATAATGAAACACGTCAAACAGATAATAAACTCTAGAGTTGTGGTTAGCCAATCACATCATCCAAAAACAATGTAACAATAAATACGTAGGCAAATGAATAATAACTAACCCACAACACACCAACAGTTACTGGTGATGACTAAGAGACAGGTATGTGACCCAAATATATTGCTGCTCCAACAGGTTTTAAAATGTTTGAGGTGTGGCAGAATGATGAATAGTTCTGCATCAGTCAAGACAATCTGTCACACAGAGTTTCCCCGAGATGAATAGGCTCACAAAGACGTCAACTTGAAAAAAGAAAGTGTAAAATTGAACTGCATTCCATCGCTGACGTTCAGACCACATGATTTCGCGGACTCTCTCTTGGTTGAAATGTGCTCGGGCACATGCACAAATTACAATAACCTAAAAATTATCACAAGCAGTGAAAGGGGAAGTAATGAAAAACAGACTTTTACAATGGAAAACGAATTAAAAAAATAAACCAGAAAGATCACTTTCTTTTAGACGGACCCGTGTTGATGTTGGGGATGATGTTTTGTAGATTTCCTTATTTTCTGATATGTTCACAAGGAAACACGTCATTGTGTTCTCACAAAACACCATGAAGAATAACATAGAAATACAGTAACATTGATGTGACATTATGTTCACTTTCAGCGCTTGTAATTTGGAACATTCATACATTGTACTTTCATGAATCCTGTGCACCTCAATTTGCACTTAATTTATTTATTTTTACCAGGTTAAGCATGCTGGTAATGGTTTTCACCAGGTCTCTGAACCCAATGAACTGTACAATATCACCCATTCATATAGATGGAAATCAGGCAGGGAGAGCTACCAAAAGATATATGAGAATCCCAACATCCAATATTCTTTATTTCTAAATTGCTTTATTTCTTTCCAAAATATGTTCCCATCATAACAATTGTGTAAACTCTGCTGTCGACAAAATTAATGCAATCTTTGATCAATTAGCATTGTTATCAATTTTCATTGTCAATGGTTTGACAATGATTGAACAATAGACGGTCAACTTTATTCTTCTATTGTGGCAATCATTGTCATTAAACAAATAACACAGAGACCCAAATAATCATAATATATGCCTTTGTACAAAAAGAAAGGAAAGGCCTATTCTTGTTTTATTGAACATCATTTATTTTAAGACCATCTGTCACAAAGGCCTCTTCTATAAACTAAACTACTTAACAGTCATTTTGGGGGAGAAACGAATAATGAAATTAAATCTATGTACACAAATAGTCAACGTGCAGTTAAAGCAGAAAACAAAAAGCCTTCTTTTCCCATAGCTGTGGGGTAAGGCAGGGGTGCAACCTGAGTCCAATCCTCAATCCTTCAATTTATACATTAAAAAATGTCCATGCCAACGAGATCAATCCACTGAACATGGCCTCTCCCTGAATGAACCGAGAAAGAACTAAAGAGAACAAACATCATAATCTTTCAGAAGCAGTCCAGAAACCAGGAAAACACACACAATATCTATTTGCACACCACTAAAATTACAACGTACAAAAAATGAGAGACAATGGAAGGGGAGCTTTCTATGTAATTAGAAGACCTACTAAATTAAAATCTGCGTAAAAATGTTCCAGTTTGTACTGGAACCGATAATTCCCTCTGGCAATTAAATCTGGGGAAGAAAATGAAATCATGAATCTGACAAATGGGAAAAAACAAAGATGGACCCTTCCTAAACAATGAGTGTAGAGTAGAACGTTGCGAGTACCCCTCATTTTGAAAATATGAAAAATAACAATTATAATTTACAATATGAAAAGCCTTCAGTGTTAAAATGTTTGACACAAATAAAAAATGAAAAACAAATGGAACAAATAGATTACTGCATAACAATAATTATCTTAATTACTAATACTGTTGTCACTACACACACACACACACACACACACACACACACACACACACAATGACTACCTGCGACAGGAATGCGACACAAACATGTTGCTTCTACAACAGGTTTTAAGTTGTAGTGTCCCTGAACAACTGTGAATGTGTGAGTGAATGGTGAATGTCAGTCATTCCTGTAAAGCGCTTTGGAGAAAAGCACTATATAAATGAGGCCAATTACCAAGATGCCAAATTCAATTTCTGCACAAAGTTTCTACACAAATGTCCCGGTCGATGTGCAGTTGCACAAACCATTAGTCAAAACAATGAGTTTGTCAGAGTTCCCCCCAGATTAATAGGTTGACACAGATCTTGATTTCACAACTTATTGTTATATAACAACATCTACAACAGTGACAACATTTGTTCACTTGCATAACTGTAGGTGAAGCCATCACGTTTATTGATTTATTATGGATTTATTTTAATCCCTGTTTTATGTGATACAGGTTGGTTACTGGTTGCAAAATAAGCAAATCATCACTTGGACTCAGGTGACCCTAATGATGCCATGGGGTCAGGATTGGTCAGCAACCCTCAGGTGACCCATTCACACCCATGTCAATAGTTCACTTTATGGCTCAGGACCCACTTGCCCCACGAATCAAGTTTCACTTGAGGGCTGGGTGGGTCCAGGAGTCACATGCTTCTTCTTAAACGACCCCACAAGAGGTTAAATACCCAGACTCCCCACTGGTCAGTTAGAACTGACAAAGCCTCCTCGATGAGAGGAGAAACGTCTTCAAAAACCTGAAACAAGATCAGCTGCCTATAAAGCTTTCAAAGATTACCAGAACCTGGGTGACTGAGAACCTTCTCAGACATCAACTAAAGAAACAATTGATGAATTCCTTTTCTATATCTCTGACTGCACGGACCACAGAACTTCCAGCTCTCTCTATTGTCACGCTTTTTACGGTCAGGTACCATTTCCTTGTCTTCGTCATTGTCTTCCTCATTTGCATAGACAAAAATAACGATTAGGTAAAGATAAAAGATGTCACCTGACACCAGGTAGGTATGCAGGTTGGTAACTTACTTTGCTATAGGGAAGTGGCCTTGCAGATGATGTTTTGTAGATTGCATTATTATGTGTTCATATGGTGCATTATTATTCATTCAGCTAACATATCATGATTGAAAGCTACATTTAATTGCAGTACTTTAATGGTGCAGAAATGTTTGACATTAGTGTTACAAATACAGTCTTAATGATTGGGGAAAAACATACGCAAGTCCCTGCCAAGTGTGACATACTGTAGATGGTATGAGCAGTCCTTGAGAAGGAGAGGCCGACACATAGACGTTCCTTATTTTATCGTCTTAAGCGATTGTATAAGACACTTACAAAAACACTGAAAGCTGACAGTAGTTAAAGTGGAGAAATTATATGATGATTTTCTTCAGAAAACCACTTAAATCCTACAAATTATCCCACTATGTGTATCTGTACATATTTATAGAATGTGAACTCCTGAGGCCATTATCACCCCAAACAATACAGAGGACCTTGGTGTCGAGAGTGAAGAGAATATCATCTTTTGCTAAATGCGATCACTTTCTTGTGCACAGATCCTACATAACTCATTACACATATGGTTGTATTAGCCAGCACAAGACCAGCACCCACCCAGCAGAGTGAATGGAGGAAATACATTTTAAAGTGGTGCTATAGACAGATACACCAGTGTACACTATGGAGATAACCTCTGTGATTAATGTCCTCCTTGCATGATAATTGTTAGCACCAGATCTTATTTAGGGGATTCATTGGCAAAGAAGGAGAATACACATACATGCACCTGTTTTCTGAGTTTTATTTTTTTTTATTTTTTAAAACAATTTTTTTTTTATTTCACTTCACCAATTTTCACTATATATATTTCAAGCTATTTTCAACATATACTTACAACATATACATCAACTCAAATACGCATTTTGCAAAAAAATTACTTTTGAAAATGTGACAAAACAAAGCAAAAGTGTATGCAGAATGAAAAGGTGCAGACTTCCGTGTGCATACTCGTAGCCAAGTATGCAAGCAGGAAGATATGTTGTTGAGAAAAAACACACAAATGGTTATTCCGGTAGAACCAGTTAAAACAATAATAAGGAACTATCCTCCATCATGACAGTTCTTGCAATGATGTGACCCTGAGGTGCCACCACTTCAGGGAATATCAACTCAGACGGATGACTTCCTCTTTAAAAGAAGATGGTTGTTAAACCATGATTGTAAGAGAATTCCCAGTTCGACAAACATTCCAGTTGTGCATCGAATTTAGAGAACCCGAAATGCTTGGGTGCTCCAGCGGGGCCTCTGGCAGCGACCAGCCCTCTGTACACAGACCCAGATCTGGCTTCTATGCAACCTTTAACCTGCAGTCGGAGCTCCGGAGGGAGGTGGAGAGATCCACGCCCTGGAAGGAAGGAAGACACAGGAGAACCAGAACCAGGATTTCCCAGGCCAGACCTCTGCTGCAGCTGTGGCTCAGTGGTAGTCCTCGGAGGTTCGATTCCCAGCTCAACCTGTCCGCATGTCAAAGTGTCCTTGAGCAAGACCCTGAACCCCAAGTTGCTCTCTGGGTGTGTCACAGCAGCCCGCTGCTCCAAATGCTTAGGTTATAGGTCAGATTTCATGTATGTACCTATTAGGGATGTGAATCTTCACAGGCTTCACAGCGATTTGCTTCGATTCGATTAACGATTAGGAAGTTGGCGATACAATACAAGGCCGATATTTATTGTTTGAACGATTTGATTCTGTAAACCACGATTCGATTCAGTAACTTTTTACCAAAATTCTATATCCATGAAATAAACATGCAGTAAATTCGAGTGAGACTATCTGTATTCTTCTGAAAGATGAAAAAATGAACAGATAACAGAATTACTTATTAAAAATATTTATTCTATAAAAAAAAGTAGTCCTGCATATTTGCAAAAATGTTATTAAACATTGCTCAGTTATTTTGAACATTTTTCAATAGGCTACATGCTGAGTGTCTTAATAGTCTTAAAACATTAATCATAATTAAGAATCACAATTCAGGTAGACTTTATTTTGTCAAGGGACCACCAAAATCAACCCAAATCCTTCTTCTTTCTCCTGTTGGGGCAGCCTTTGGGTCCTATTGTAAAAATATATTTTACAGTAAAACTGTTAGTATATCCATCCATCCATCCATCCATCCATCCATCTATTGTCTACCGCTTATCCTGTATGCAGGGTTGCGGGGGGGCTGGAGCCGATCCCAGCTATCATTGGGTGAAGGCAGGGTACACCCTGGACAGGTCGCCAGTCCATCACAGGGCCGACATGTAGAGACAAACAACCATTCATCCATCCATCCATCCATTTTCTACCGCTTATCCTGTATTTAGGGTCACGGGGGGGCTGGAGCCGATCCCAGCTGTCATTGGGCGAAGGCAGGTTACACCCTGGACAGGACGCCAGTCTATCACAGGGCCGACATGTAGAGACAGACAACCATTCACACTCACATTCACACCTGCGGGCAATTTAGAGTCACCAATCAACCTATCCCCATCCTGCATGTCTTTGGACTGTGGGAGGAAGCAGGAGAACCCGGAGAACCCACGCTTACACGGGGAGAACATGCAAACTACACACAGAAGGAACCCAAACCAGGAATCAAACCCGGGACCCTAATTTACATCCATACAGTAAATGATTACATTACAGGCATTGATTTCTGTATTGCAATTATAGAATATTTACACAGACGTATACTAACAGTTTTTGTGTAAAATATGTTTTTACAATAGGACCCAAAGGCTGCCCCAACAGGAGAAAGAAGAAGGATTTGTTCAAGTGCACAGGAAATGGTTGTTGTCAACAATAGCATGAGGGAATTGACTGCAGACAAACTAAACTGCTGATTTTCATTCCATCTTATTTACCTAAAAACTGCTATGTTAAAAATGTTTGTGTGAAAGAATTTCACTCTTTTCTTTCAAGAAAATATTGATATGTGTGAAGTCACTCAAATTATTCAAACGATTACGATTCAAACAATTATTATAAAGATGAAAAATGTCTGACTCCTGTGTATTGGTATTTGATGTTAGTGTTTTATCCAAGTGTGTCGTCTCCACGGCGATTGTTCAAAGTGTTTCGCTACACTGAGCCTGTGTGTGACGTGTGTGAAGAGTTGTGTTGTTTGGAGTGAGTTTTGCAGGTAATGCAGACTGTGGTTAGAGTTTTGCACATGTGGCTGCAGTTTTGCCCACTGTTGTCGCAATCAAAAAAACTAATTGGGTCAATTATGAGTCAGATGTTGAAGAGAGATGGAATTCACAAATGAGAGTCACTGCGTTTCCCGCAAGTGCACAATAGGTTCCTGAACTGAAAAGGATGCAGACTTCAAAATTGTTTTCTCTTCCTGGTTCAATTTCAAACATACGTCTTCTGTTGTTCAGCTGTCAATGGAATGTGTTAGCGTGTGTGTATGTGGCGAGGCAGGTATCTGTGTGTGTGTGTGTGTGTGTGTGTGATTGTGTGCGCGTGTGTGTATGTGTATGTGGCGAGGCAGGTATCTGTGCGTGTGTGTGTGTGTGTGGCGAGGCAGGTATTAGTGTGTGTGTGTGTGTGGCGATGCAGGTATAAATATGTCAGTGTCGCAGTGTCCCAGTATCATCTCATCTTTTCTCAGAAGATCCAGTCTGAAGGTGAGCTTGAACATATTTATCTGCAGGTTTTTACTGGGACTTTAACTTTCATTTTCACTGATCATTTATATTTATATTTATATTCTATTGATTTTATTTTAATTTAATGAGTATTAATTTGTTTGTGATTCCAGTCTCTGGACAAATCCACAGAATGTTTTCCCTGCTGTCCTTTGCTGTGCTCTGCGGCGTCTGCCTGACCGGTAAGTTTATAATCCATCTGTTGAGTCCCTTTTATACCAGATTTATACTTTTACTACAACATCTGCATTGCTTCTATACTAAGATCTTTTTATATAAATAATTAAGTCCAGTTGAGTCAAAGAGCAGTAGCTGTGCTTCACATCATAACTTTGTTTTACCTCTCCAGCTCCCTTGACATACTACTCCTACTCACCTTCTGTTGGAGGTGGTAGTGGCACATCCTTCTCCACAGCAGGAGGAAGTGGAAGGATGACAGCGATCAGGATTTGGGAGATCAGCAATGCTTACATCACTGGGTCAGTCTGTCCTCTGCTTTGTCCAGATGTGTTTAGGACTGTACAGAAAATGATCAGGGGGTGAGGGCTGAAAAAAAGCATAACTGTTCAGTTAGTAGCTCTTGGCTTAAAAGCAGGGTGCAGACACATGCACACCATTTTGAATGATTTACTCGTCTTCCATTTCTATGTTGAAACGCATTTTACCAATTCAATGCAGGTATATCATTTTGAGATAGTTTTTTTTGTAGTGCACTATAGTCTACTATTGTACACAATGATTCTAGCCTTCATTTGTCCTCTTATTTATATATGTATAATCAGTGTGTTTCTGCTCCCCTGTCTCTGTCCTCACAGTATCCAGGTACGCTACGGTCCCATCTGGGCGGAAAGAATTGGTCGCGAAGTAGGCGAGGCGAATGAGCTGGAGCTGTTTGATGACGAGACCATTGTTCAGGTCAGAGAGTCATTCATACTAGAATATTAGTTTTCTCTGATAAGAGAAAATGTAGAAAAATATATTTTTTATTCCAATCTTTTTTTTGTAATTGATACTATTTGCTTTAATACGGTAATGTAATATTTATTGACGTTTATATATATTTTTTTATTTTCTGAATTATTATACACATATTTCATTAAACTAGTCCAGAAAATATTATTAGAAGTAGCATTTTTCTTGAAATGAATAATGTAGTACATGTACCAACTCAATGTGCTCTCACTGTCACGTTTCAGGTCTCTGGTAAATACCACAGCAACTACGTCTATCAGCTGATATTTGTTACCTCCGATGGGCGCACTATGATCGTTGGCCAGCCAGTCTATGTAATTACCTGCTACTCTTTTTTACAATTCTCAGTGCTTATTCTCATGGTCATGTATTAACTTTTGATGCTGTCTTGCAGAACTCCTTTAACTTCTACCCAAGCTACAAGGGAGCACAGCTCAAACTGCTGAGTGGCCGCTTCAATAGTGCAGGGATAACTTCCGTGGGAGCTCACTGGGGAGTTGTGATGGAAGAAAGCAACAGCACCCACAGTGGGAACTAATGAACAACACATATAACCCAATACCGATGAATAATCATGAACTGGGAATTATATTATATGTGTCCATCTATCCATTTTCTTCCACTTATCTGGGGGCCCAGTAGAAATAATTTAGTAATTTGGAGGTTGTGTCTTGGATTATTAACAAGTGACTCTTAAAGATAAAGATAGATAGATAGACCTCAGTTTGTGATCCTGTGTAATGTAGTCAAACACAGGATCTATTGAATGTGTTCTTTATGGTCGTATACCGTTTCAGGTATGACATAAAGAGGCTTTGTTGAAAAGCAGTTTGCTCATCTGCAGCATTGAAGGAAACAAAACACTGATGTATCACACTTAATCAATTGCACATGTACTGTGAGCATAACAAGATGTTATACAAATGAATGTGATTTTTATTTCTGTATATTTTTAATGGTTAGAAAACGTTCAGTCAGAGCCATGTTAAATGATGTTTCATGTAGAATTCCATTGTATTTTATGAAAGGCATGATTTTGAATTGTGATCGTGTGGATATTATGCAAAATGAATAAAACAATAAAATACAATCAACTTGTTTGTATGTGGTGATAATGAAGAAGAACTATTGAGAAACGGGCGGATCATTTTAGTCAAATCTGGTCATCTATCTTACAAAGTACTCAAAGTTTCATTCTGATTCGTACGTCTTGTTTCTTGTTTGTTCCCACACAAGCGACAAAATTCATTTAGATTTGCATGAAATACAAAAGTTACCGGGTGCAGGATTGCAGACAGCTGACTGGTCGTGTGACAATAAAGAACATGCAACCTCAAACATGCAGTAAACATACTGAAAATATCACTTCTCATTGTCTGATTTAGCTCAGATTCCACTATTTTTTTGATCAACTTGTGTCCTCATTGAGTTCAGTTTTAGTGCTGCTACAGTGTCCACAAAAGCTTGTCAAAAGCAAAAAAATCCTCTGTCTTTCTAAACATACGACATAATAGTTTCCATTAAAGTTCTCCACAAGTTTTGCATTCGATGGAAGCCTTGTCCTATTTTGAAGTTGAATCTCCATCAGACACATTCCTCAGAAAAAGTCTCCACATTGTTGCTTTACACAGCAACTAACAAGATTGTTGTCCTTCTTCGGTGGTTTTCCAGGCACGGTAGCTCAGGTAACTGCTTCCTGCATAGCACAGTGTGGTCAGAAATGCAAAGAACTGAAAAGTGATGTAAAGATGAGAAGGAAAAAAAAAAGAATATGGGAAAATGGAGAGAGACATGGAGACAATGAGAGTCAGTTCATCTTAAAAGCATAAGCATGCTGTTTGGTAATGTTGATGTGAAGAAGATCAGCATCTTGGTGGTGACCCACACTATCATAGCCATGGCTAGAACCATGCTAAGTACAGTGATTAAGCTGGAAACAACTTGGCATAACTGACTCTGCTCTCACCTGGTTTACATCATACCTGACAAATCACACCTTTCAGGTCACATGGAATGGCTCTATGTCCAAACCCTGCTCTCTGGACACGGGCGTCCCTCAAGGCTCAGTATTAGGACCGCTTCTGTTCTCACTATACACCAGATCACTAGGTTCTGTTATCACATCGCATGGATTCTCCTACCATTGCTATGCAGATGATACCCAGCTGTTCCTCTCTTTTCCCCCGTCCTCTCACACTCACATTGCAACTCGCATCTCAAACTGTCTGGCTGACATCTCCGTCTGGACAACTGCACATCACCTCAAGCTTAACCTGAATAAAACCGAACTCCTCTTCATCCCAGGGAAAGACTGCCCTCGCATGGACCTGTCGGTCACTGTCGAGGGCATCACAGTATTACCTTCCTCAACTGCGAGGAACCTGGGTGTAATCCTCGATGACCCCCTGCATCCCCAACATCACTGCTGTGGCCCGATCCTGCAGATTTGCCCTCTATAACATCCACAGGATTCGGACCTTCCTCACAAAGGATGCAACACAACTCCTGGTCCAAGCACTGGTCATCTCCCGCCTTGACTACTGCAACTCTCTCCTGGCCGGACTCCCGGCCTCTGCGATTAAACCATTGCAGCGTATCCAGAATGCTGCAGCACGCCTTATATTCAATCTACCCAAATTCTCCCACGTGACCTCCACTGGCTCCCTGTTGCAGCACGCATCCAATTCAAGACGATGACACTGGCCTTCAGGGCCATCAATGGAACGGCACCTGTCTACCTTCAAACACTGGTCAAACCTCATGCCCCGAAGCGAGCACTTCGCTCCTCTACTTCAGCTGGCCGGCTGGTACCACCATCGCTGAAATCAAACAAATGTCGCTCAGCAAAGTCCAGACTCTTCTCTGGACTGGTCCTCAGTGGTGGAACGAACTCCCGACCAATGTCAGGACAGCAGAGTCATTTGCCATCTTCCGAAAAAGGCTCAAGACTCACCTGTTCAGACTTCACCTCGACTCTACATAGCATGACCCACTAACACCCTCCCTCGACACCCCCCCCCCCCCACACACACACACACACACACACACAAAAAAATAAAAAACCTCTGATCGTAGCACTGTTGCTCTTGAAGTACTACTTTACTCAGATGAGGACCTAACACTTGTTCTATTTTTTAGCTCTTACTTTATCAGCAATGATACGTCGTGGTTTCTTTGTTTCCTTCTTTTTACAAATGTACTTATTGTAAGTCGCTTTGGACAAAAGCATCTGCTAAATGACCTAAATGTAAATGTAAATGTATCACAGTTTCAGTGTAATGTGGCGGGTTAGTTGCTCCTTCTTTTGTATTTTTTGTTTCCTAATTTGGGTTTTCCTTTCTTGTTTAACCATGTTAGTGTTTTAGACCCACACACACAACGTTGCGCAAGTCTCTGAGTCGTGACCGTACACCCACTGTGGGTCAACACCACCTGAGCAACGGTTTGGAAGTTTTTTGTCAGAACTGGAGTTGTCTGTAACGACAGTAGTCTATTCACCAAGTGGTGAACAGCTACTTTTTGTTGTTGACGAAATGGGGAATTTCTGACATTTTTGTGATTTTGCACAAATCCTAGATTGCACTGCGCATATTTTCCTAAATGTTTCCTTGAAAACTCGGTCTCAGTCTTTCTGACTTTGGCCTGCTTGTGTGTGTAGTGGACAAACACACTTCAGTGAGTGTTTATAGGCATGCATGTATTATCAAACTAACTTTGCTCATGGATGAACTCTTCTCTGAACAGATCATATTGACAGGAGTGCTCTTACTGAAGATGCTGCCCAGCAGTTGTAGTTGTGCCGCCCCCTAGTGGCCTGGTTGACTGTCAGAGCATCTACTACTGCTGTCAGCAGGTACAGAGCTGCAGCGCTGCAGTTGAAACACAGCGACTGGAAGAAAGAAACAGACAAAACGGTCAGACCATCATGTTTAAACACAAAGCACAAAACTGTGTGTGTGTGTGTGTGTGTGTGTGTGTGTGTGTGTTACCAGTGTAGTCCAGGGGACCTGTGGTATCCTGTTGTGGACTCCAGTGAGGTAAATTACAAACAGGCAAATGGTCAGAATCCAGCTCAAGATGGCAACAAACATCACCCAGCAGAGAGCAGACAGATGAAAATAATGCGTGCCCCCTACGAGAATCCACACCAACATACCACACACCTGGGGGGAGGACAGGAGAGCAGACCTTAACATGCATACAGACAGGATACCCTCATGTCCAAACCCCCATCGAGAACACCAGCTCAACCTTTGAAGCCATGAACAGGAGATAGACATAGACTTAACATGTAGCATTTGGAGGCAGTTAATGTGCAGCTTTGTCCATAGAAATAACATACATCAAAATCATTAACAATAAGTTGTGTTTCAAGTCACTTTCTGTTTATGGAAGCCTACTGTGCCATTGATGTCTGCTCCATGAGTCATTGCCAACCTCCAAATGTGCAACATGCCCCGTCTCCAGTCAATCAAAGGTTGTGGAGAGGAAATAAATCTAGTTTCTCGGCACTTTCCTAGATCTGCCCTTCCTGTTTCACAACAAAAGATTCCTGCTGGAAGTTTTGATATATAACAGAGAGAAAAACATTTTCCGGTCTGAAAGCAGGATAGGATTTATTTTAAGTAAAATTGCTTAAATATCATCAATTTAACAGTTTCAGTGTACCTGTCGCATTCATTTAACCCGTAAGCCAGAATTTGAGGTAAATGTTGTATTTTCCGGATGTATTTTCAAAGAAATGTTTATCTGATATTATTCTATTACGATCCCATAATCTGTGGATCTGTTCTATAATTCCCACGGAGAACAGTCTTAGAGAGCGCCTGGAATTAGACTCAAATCTTGATTATATTAGACCTGATTACTCCCCGGCCTCTGCGTGGCAGCCATCCAGACTGTATTTACTGAAAGGCTGGCTTTGGAAAGGAAGAGACACAATGAGGGACAGGGAGGAGGAAGAGCTGATTTGCTTGTTGTGTTTTGGGGTAACTTCCTATTTTCATAGAAAAAAAGAAAGGTTTTGCTGTTTCTTCCATTCTTGGCTTTTTTAAATACAGTCTGGAGAATACCACAGAAGCACAAAACCTGCCTTCACTACTGACGACTAGAAACAAATCAAATGCAGATCAAGTTGTCGCTAGGTGTGTGTGTGTGTTTCTGCATCAACCTGTTCACATAACTAACATAAATGAAACTTTGCTTCTTGTTCAATGTCTCTCATCATCAAACAACATAACCAGCGCCATTTCCTGACAATGATTATCATAATGTAGCTGTAATTTTTCCTGCAATGGTGAGATTTCAGGACCACTGAGCATTCCCTAATAGTCATCAAACACCGAACATCTTATAAAAAAACATATCCACACTTACTATCTCAAACAGGAGGAGTATTCCTGTGGCGGTTCTGGTGAAGTGCTGATCGAAGGCCAAGGTGGAGGTTGAGGTGTTGCATTCTGGTGCTGAGGGACTCCTGTGGGCCGACACCACCGCGGCTCTCTCCATGGTGCACTGACACAGACTGTCTGTCTCCCAGTTTGTTGCTGGTACAGAGGAAGTTGTGTTCCTGTTCCACAATCTAACAAGGACAACCCTTCATGAAGGTTTTTAAATAGGCTATAAATACTGTATATTAGCTCACATATTAACAAGAATTGCATCATCAGTTGTTCACCTTCATTTAACAATCCCTGACCTTTTTCTCTGTTGGGAATTTAAGTTTATTTCACTGTAGAGCCAGTCTGGTACTAAATATGATAGTTAAAAAGATTTTGTTATCTGCTGTCACTGTTTTTTTCTTTATTTCCTTTCATTATTCTATCATGTGGTGATGTAATCCAAACTACGTAGCAGCCATGATGCTACGTTACACATTTGCACTGGTGCAGAGGTGACAATAAACGGGGGGAAATGAAAGTGGCAATCCCTTCAGAGGGATTCACAGCTCGAGGCAAGCAAAGGACTGCTGTGTGAAATGGACTGACAGTTCTGATACTTATGATGAGTGATGCTGAGACAGGGTGTCCAAAGCACAGCTCATGCTTTTGCATCTTTTAGCCCCCTAACAACAATTATTGATGACTTAGTTTGACATTCTATGTTGTCATCGATTTCTGCGACAGCCTGCCAGGAAAATGTGCCGGCATGCAGTCTTGCTTGAGATATGTATGTAAGGTTTGTGGAGCCTTTAAAGGTATAAGATCTATATTGTTGGTTGCTGTTTGCAATTACGTTCTAAAGTATTAATAGACACCTCCACACAAACCTTCGGGAAGGTGCTGGATTTTGAAGTTTCATCCTGCTGTGGCCTGTCTGCTCGCTTGGACCTGTTCACGGTCCAATATAGTAAAGAGACAGACCATTTTTGCTCCTTTGTCTCATACAGATGCTAAAGCGTGCTACATGAGCCTTGCTACTCCAAGCGTGACAAAGTGACAGTTTGACTTGGGAATGAAAACAGGTTGCACACCGCCCACTTCTAGTAGGTCATTCTTTTTGTATCAGTCAATATATTGCTTAATTTTTTTAGAAAGTTGTTGCATATTATACCTTAAAGGTTGTATCAGCGATTCTGGGCCGAAACATAAATGATCACATTCACATCTGTTTTTACCTCACGATCCGCTAGCTGCCCGCCCCATAAGCAGGCCGTCAAAAAAACGCGTCTCTCTAGGCAGCCTAGGCTCCGAGATCGCACACAAAAACAAATGGTACTACCACCACCTCAAAAGCAAAATAAACAGTGTTCCAAGTGTTCGTGCACACGAAGTCGTAGCTAAAGGAGGTCAGCTCCTAGAATGGCGGAATCCAATCCAATACCCAAGAAGAGAAAGAGTGAGAGAATACCAGCGTGTATTTTCCAAGACCAGAATAAGTATCGGGAAGGCCATGGAAAGATGGACGGAAGAAAAAGAACTAAAAGGATTTAAATCGAATGCCGAGGTCGCGCTGTTTCTTCTGGACATGTGAGTAGCAGCCAACTGCTAGCCCTGCGCATCCATGATCATTTTCAAAACACGGGAGGGAGGGGCTAGCTGGCTCTGTTTGTTTTGGATCTTGCAACGGAAGTGAGGGCAACCATAATCGCTGATACAACCTTTAAAGGAAGCTTCAATATATACAAGATTCTATCACAGAGGGACATCGTTAGAATAGAGGAACCCAGAAGACCCCTTTATGATTTTGACATCGTATCAAAATAATCTGCCTTGACACACACACTCTGTGTCTGATAGTCATTGTTTAAGATCAAGATGTTCCACATCACACTTGTGCAAATTGCATATTGGACAATGAGTTGTGATGTCACAGTATCCTGCTAATATGTACATGTTCTAAAGTGACCTTCAAGTCGAGCAGTTGAGATTCACTTAACACACAGCGAAGGCCAAACATCCAAGCAATGTTGTTGCTGCATCAAGCCGTTTCTGACCAGCGAGTGAGCAGACAGGTTTTTTGGCCTATTTAAGTGCTGCAGTGCAGCTGTGGAGGCGGTGACTCACTTTGAGCACTGGGGGGCAGTAGTTGCACATAAGTAAACCTCACTTTAGAGGAAACGGCAGAGTAGGGGGGGGACAAAAGACGCAATGTTGAGGCCAGGAAGGCTTACTGGGCGGGTTAACAGTCGCCATGGGTGACTAAACCTCATTTCTTTTTCATTTGTGTTGTTTATAAGGAGATGGAAACACTCCGTGATGATAACTGGGCTGATTCTACTGACTACTTGAGTGCTTACTTCCTACCGAAGCAGGTGTGCAGTAGGCCGACCAGAAACTTGACGACTGAATGTCTCAATCTGCTGTGACCTCGTATGGACATTCTTAAATGTGCATGTGCTGATGGTGGTCTTTTTCCTCACAACAGGATATAACAGAAAACCTCGGCTTTGGTAACGGTTCTAGCTGTAACTCTGATTGGACAGAAACAACTAGGTGTCTATAAATTCAGTCTTTTATGACAAAAATATCAAATGGCAACGAAGCCAGCAAGATTTTTGATTAGCAAATGAATAGACCCGTGTCCTTTTCATTAAGATGCTTTGTGGTGTTTTGCTGCAGTCAATAAACTGGGCCCTGCATTATCTGACTGCGTATTTTACATGCTTTATCTTTACTACGACTAATTCTGCCCCGCTGAGCACATTCTGCTCCGTATAGCAATATATCCACTGCAGCAATCTATATTCCGCATTACTCTCTCTCCCTGCATGTACTCAACCAACAGGCCAGCCTTTCTTGTCTTCCTTGTGCTGGCCGGTGGCTACATGTAGCCAATACAATGGAGAAAAAGAAACGGCCCTTTCTGTATATGGGATTGGTGGCTTGCACCCAGAGACATTGGTCTTTCTTTGAGACTAGTAGATTTTCTATATGAGCTGTCTAACAGCTAATTATCACAGCAGGGCGGGGTCATTACGCTTTCATTCTATTAATTAAAAATAGAAAACACAATCTCAATGTCTTCTAATGTCAGAGTACAGTCTTAATTATTTTGGGACAGATTGAACGAGACCGTCTTCAGAAAGTTTGGGGGTTTTATCCATTTAGGAATTCCCTTTGTCAGACTTGATGGATGGATGGATGGAGGGAGGGAGGGGGGGGGGAGGGAGGGATGGATGGATTGATTGATTGATTGATTGATTGATTGCTGTTTTGGTCTGACACGCATACCTGGACGTGTTTTGCGGTCAGATAAAGTGCACGTGCAGTCCTTAACGCTTTCTTATCTTATGTTACACACATTAAGTAAGCTTTTTAATTGAGGGCTCTGCAAATTGTGCTGCCCACAAGGTCACCTGACTAAATATAATAATGGAAGCCACTGTCAATGTGCTCATGTTTGAGTGGACTCCTTGATTGACGACAGGTCAATTGGAGTTGGTCTGAAGATATTGAAGAGCTTTCTTGCTCATTGAATACATCTCCCTCTCCACATCCCTCCCTTCTCTTCCTGCTCCTCCTACTGTGACACATGTCATGCCTCTCCTTTTTACTGCTCTAATCATCTGGTGCCATTATTTGTCCTCACTGTAGCCTTCACAACAACATGATGAGGTTTCCATTTACCATTTACTGCTCACCAGAATTAACTGGCATGAAGGAGGAAAACATTTGAACACATGAGCATGCAGGTATTAGTGGGCTGGATCATGTGATCTTTTATAATCCTCATCATAATTAAAACAGCAGGCTTTTCCACTCATCAATAACCTAATGACTCCTGTAGTAGCCGTTTTCTTAGGATTAAGTATGCTCTATTGTCTCGGAAGCTCAATTAGAATTGGGGTTTTCCTTTAATACCCTGAAATACCACAAAACATTACAAACACACAGGTGTTTGATGGTTATTTCCCTGATTTTATGCACATGTGCACGATCATCCCATTGGCCTTGTATGATATTTTTGATAATTTAATGATTGACAATAGATAAAGATTTCACTTGTTCTATTCAAATATTGTGTTCTTGGGCTTAAATCAGCAATATCAGGACATAAGAGTGAGTTCAATTTAAAACTCAACCATAACCAAACTGCAGAATCTCCTACTTAAAAATGTAACGTAAATTTAGCATGGGACTATGTAACAGAAAATAAATAAATAACTAAAACGCACATTAACTTTCGACTTTATGTTTCACTTCCTGTGTTGATTAAATTAATTTCAAGGGAATTAAAGTGAACCCAGGTGTACCAGTGCCCCACAATCATCAACTCTGAGAGAATTAATTAAAAAAGACTCCAAAGGGAATTATGCAATCGGCTCAAAATGTGCAGTTGTACCATTTTGTTGCTTGTACTTTCACTCTGTACCTTCTTTTCTGAGAGTGTGGAGAGGAAGAAGAGCGAGGCATCACATCTCTGCTGGAAATGACAGCTTTTATCTAGTTTTTCTCCCCCGCCCTTCCTCCATTAAAGTGTTGTTTCCATTCTCACCATTGTCTTTATTGCTCCACTGTATTTACTCTCCTTTCCTTCCCTCTAATTCTCTCTCCCCTGTTCTGTTGTCTTCTTCATGGTGAGTGTTTGGATTCTGCTGCTGTGACACAAAGCCTTGCCACTGTCTCTCTCTCTCTCTCTCTCTCTCTCTCTCTCTCTCTCTCTCTCACACACACACACACACACACACACACACACACACACACACACACACACACAGACACACAGTGTGCACCATTTACTGAAAGTCTACATACTAAGATGTAAATAACCTGAACTCCGCCTGAACCTCCCCATCCTCTCGACACACACACACTCCCCATCCTCACGACACACACACACACTCCCCATCCTCTCGACACGCACACACTCCCCATCCTCACGACACACACACACACTCCCCATCCTCTCGACACACACACACACTCCCCATCCTCTTGACACACACACACACACACACACACTAATAAATGTGTGCATGCCCAGATGCTGCACTGTAATTGGCCAATGTGGCTTCCTGCTGTAGAGAAGATATTTTTTAATGCACACACTTAAAGACACACACACACACACACTAATCCTAGCCTCTGCAACATCTGCCACATCCCCCAACACATGCGCTGGTTAAATGCAACCACACACGACACACACACACACGTACACGTGTCACGCATGTATCTAGTGTACCATACAGGCGGCCCCTCCCAGTTTAACCACCAGCCCTGACATCAGTTCTAAATAAAATGATGCGGTTGTTCACTGAAAGGCACAACCTTGCCCTCTGAGACTTCAGCTGCTGTTTTTACATCTCCAGCAGTGTTTCCCTTGGACTGCTGCCTGTGCTCTGTGGAAAGGCTTGGAACAGTGTTTGGACCATGTCACGCTAAATATTTTCACTTGTGAAACTTGTGAAGTGTATAAATATTATTCCAAAGTACATTTGTCCTGCGACCCCAGTATCTATCACAGCCCAGTAACTAAATAACTATATGAATAATGTGAGCTGTGGGTGACCAAATATTCTCATTTAAACAACGTTTACAGTCTTGCGTCAGACATCTTTACCGGCCTTTTCTCTTCTCATACTCACATTCTCACATCCTCAACTTTAGCTTAATTTCACCATCAGCCTTGTCAAGTAAGTTAATTTTATCTCAAAAAGACAACATTTCCCCAAAGCTCATACCTGTAACTATAGGACAAAAGTATAATTAATTTTATTTGACTGTTTAGCCATATATGGCTCGAATAAAACATGCTTTGACAGCAATTTTCAGATAATGTGATGGTAAACTCACTGGAAGCTGTCCAGCTAAGGTTGGAGCTCAGTACAAAATCATAAATGCTATTAGGAAAGAAGCCTGCTTTCACCTTGTTATAGTGACTACTGAGGGTGAGCTTGTATTGGTTAAAAGTGCTGAAATCTGATTTTATTCAACATCATCAATAGGCAGGTATATTGTACATTCACAATAAATATTGTGTTTATCTCCTTATATTGCTGATGCAGTTTATGTTTTTAAAAAGGGACCTGGAATTGCATTATTTTTCATTTTTATCTATTGATTTATTATTTTAAATACATATACAACTTGAAAGCTGAGAGAAGTGGGTGACATTCATAAAATCTTGTTTTAAGTCATTGGAATATCTATATATGCCCCAATAGAACAAATGTAATCTATCGCAAAACCTTTTATGGATTAAATAAGATGTTTCTACTCAATCCTGTGAATTGAATACCTGATTTATTAAGATATTGATCACACGATGCAAAAATAACATAACAAATGCAGTATTACCACGCAGCAGTTTGGCTCATTGATCGACCACAGTGTTCAACCTACACTCAGAAATGTTTTGGTTTTAGGAAAAATGATGCATCACGAGAAAGCCTTGTTTTTTAAAAGTCAAAGCACTGCTGCTTTGTCCGAGATCGGACCTCCATCTTTCAATGAGCATTTACTATCTACTAACCTTACTAGTTAAGAGAGACAGCAGACGAAGGGAGGGAGAGAGGGGGAGAGGGGGTGAGCAAAGAGAGAGAGAGAGGGAGAGAGAGAGCGATGGATGTATCAAACAGCAGCCCCCTGCTGAGTGGGGAATGGAAAAGCTGCTGGCACCAACATGAATATTTCAGCAGATAGCTACAGCTCTCTGTACCTCTGTCTGTCTCCCTCTCTCTCTCTCTCTCTCTCTCTCTCTCTCTCTCTCTCTCTCTCTCTCTCTCTCTCTCTCTCTCTATCTCACCTTTTCCTTCTTTCCACTTCCCTCCATCTTAACCCTCCACAACTACCCCACCACCCACCCCTGCTCCTCTCCCTTTACTCTCTTGTGGAGTGGACAGTGATAATGAAGAGAGAGAGAGAGAGAGAGAGAGAGAGAGAGAGAGAGAGAGAGAGAGAGAGAGAGAGAGAGAGCTGCTTGGATTGAATTCTGGGTAGCCAAATCAGAAAATGGCTCCTGAATATAAATGCTCGGAAAGCAGCAGAACGGTGTTGCCTCAACTTGGCTTCTTCCCCAACCCCCCCCTGCTCGACACTCATGATGGTGTGGCCCGGGGTATTTAGACAATAAAAACAGAGCGAATGGAACAAATCAAATATCAGCAGGCAGGTAGTTTCCAAGGAGACCTAAATATATTTTAACTTGCTATGTTTCTCAATAATTCAACAACCCCTTTCCTTACCACTCTTTATTTTTTAGCAATCTTGTTATTTCGTGTGTGTGTGTGTGTGCTGTGTGTGTGTGTGTGTGTGTGTGTGTTTATATCTAGTCTGCATGTTAGTGCGATTATAAAGACTCATGTTTGATCAATAGAATTCCCTTCAGTAATAACTAATGTTCCTGATGAATGCAAATTGCTACGATACAAAATTTGGATGCGGAACGCACAATAAAGGTGAGCTGTTGCCTGGAGGAGCCGTCTGTGTGATCTGAACTTGTTTTGGGGTTTGTTTGTTTTTTGCAACATAAAAAAAAATAAAGTGCTGTTGTAAATTTGTCTAGAAAGTGTATGTTTTAAGTGAGAGTAAAACAAGTCACTTGAGATTGGGATATTCATTTGAATAATATTCAGACTTGATCTGTGTCTAGCTCGTATTTTTGGTATCATGCCCAAAATAAACAAAACCCTTGGGTTACCGGGAGTTTGTCATCCGAAACGTTTACAGAATAGGGAGTAAAATGTGTCTTGTGGATCACATTTAAAAAGCATCTGTCTCTGGTTTGTTATACCAGTCGAACCATCATCCAAGAAAATGTTAACTGGTCAGAAAGCAGAGGCGATTATCGTATTATTCCAGTTGGTGACATTTTTTTGATTTACAATCTCATCTATTTCATTTGAAAGTCTGAAGTTGGGTAAAATGACACCAACAATGCCTTGAACCTGTAAAGAAAGTGGAACACCACTTAAGGCCATGATGGTTTACCATGATGGATATATTACCCCGTTTGTTTAGTATATCTGTTGTATGGGCTAATTCAGTCTGTTTCTGATGGGACTGTTGACAGAGGAATTGCTGATAGTGCCAATCTAAGCCAAACAAGTAGTCTCCGACTCAGATACACTGTACAGATAAAGCCTCATTATTCGTTTATTCTTCTCCATCAGTGTTGGTGCCGTGGTGTCTGAAGCTGGCTGAAACAAATCTGCTGAAGTGCTAAAACATAAGTGTTTCTGCACTTTTGAATGGGCCAGAGCGAAGGCAAATGTTGAAACATTATAAGACATCGTGTTTAATTTTTACGGTGTGGCAAAAATGGTGATATCCTCTAATATCAGGAGAACACCAAAGGTGAGTGTAGTAAAAACCCAGTCCAGTCCGACTCCAAGGCAGAGGTTTAAATTCATGGGAGAGATTAATTATGGATCCTGGTCTGCCTTGTTGCAAGTTGAGATAATGATCACTGAAACAATATTTAACAGCTACATGACCGGGTTATTTTGCTTTCAGACGAAACTAGTATAAAACAGATTTTTTTTTTCCACCAAATGTATTTGCCCAGAACACACTACCTTGCTCTCTCTTTCTATATTTTCCACACACACACCTACATGCAGACAGAAAGAGTTCAGATTTTAGCACCACAGTAGTCTTTTTCTGGCCGCGCTGGCCTTGTTTTTGTTCGAATCGTGCCAGTTTTAATGAATATCGCTCAGACTGTTCTTGCTTGTGTTCCCAGTACGGTTCTCTGATTCATAGTTAATAACATGTTGAGTTTGCATCATGCAAAATGAAAAGGCCCACATTGCTTCTCACATTAATACTGAACAAAAATACCCAAAGGAATCTGCAGATGTGCTGCAGAACTTGCTCTCAGTTTAAATAATTTGTGCAAAGGCAATAATTAACTTTTGATAGAAACTAATCAAAGATTAAGAAGAAATGACAGCAAAGGGTGGAATCGGTTGAAACTGGGAATAAACTGGTGTACGGATTGCTCTGCAGGAATCATAATAACAGAGTATCATAAAACTCAGCGTTACTGTGTTTGAGTGTGAGCTGTGTGAGGCAGGGCAGCGAGGCTCCAGCTAGTTAGTTTTCCATCTGCAGATATGCCTGACATCATGCAGGCCCAAGTGCTGGCTGAGATATGGACCAATTGTGACCTCTGATAACACTGCTGCTAAATATGAGCATGTGTGCGTGCATGTGTGTGTGTGTGTAGCATAACAGATAAGGGTGAAAGTGTATGTGTGGAGATGGAACGAATGGCCGTATGTGGCTGTGGCTGTGGCTGTGCATGTGTTTGTGTGTGTGCGCGTGTGTGTGTGTGCATGTGTGCGTGCGTGTGTGCGTTTAATAGTCTGTTTAGTGTTTCATGGTGTTAAATCGTTCGTTCTGTCTCATCTCACACACTGCTGGACAGCAGAGTCTGCACTACCCTGATAACACACACACACACACACGCACACACACCACGTACACACAGTCTTACATACAAGCAGTAGCTTTCTCTCTCACACTCTCTTACACACACACAGACATTTACTAACACACACATGGACCAAGGCCATTCGCAGCCTCTATTTCCCTCCTTGACTTTACAGACCAGTAAATACTGCAGCTTGTAGAGTATCAGTGAGGCTATTTGTCTGTCTGGTTACTGGCCTACCTGTCTCTCTCCTGCTGCCAAGGTCAGTATTGTTAAGGAAAAGCTTGGACATCTGTTAGTTGGTGAAGCTCTGTGCTGCATTTGGGTTGGGGTTATGCATATATAAGCTTTAACTTGATAAAGGCTGTGATTATCTTGGCATCATCTACATGCAAGCACTGGTCATCTGGTCATCTACATCCAAGCACTGGTCATCTCCCGCCTTGACTACTGCAACTCTCTCCTGGCCGGACTCCCGGCCTCTGCGATTAAACCATTACAGCGTATCCAGAATGCCGCAGCACGCCTTATCTTCAATCTACCCAAATTCTCCCACGTGACCCCCCTCCTCCGTGACCTCCACTGGCTCCCTGTTGCAGCACGCATCCAATTCAAGACGATGACACTGGCCTTCAGGGCCATCAATGGAACGGCACCCTTCTACCTTCAAACACTGGTCAAACCTCATGCCCCGAAGCGAGCACTTCGCTCTTCTACTTCAGCTGGCCGGCTGGTACCACCATCGCTGAAATCAAACAAATGTCGCTCAGCAAAGTCCAGACTCTTCTCCGTTCTGGCGCCTCAGTGGTGGAACGAACTCCCGACCAATGTCAGGACAGCAGAGTCATTTGCCATCTTCCGAAAAAGGCTCAAGACTCACCTGTTCAGACTTCACCTTGACTCTACATAGCATGACCCACTAGCACCCTCCCTTGACACCCCCCCCCCCCCCCCAAAAAAAAAAAAATAAAATAAAAAAACTTACCTATAGCACTCTGATCTTAGAACTGTTGCTCTTGAAGTACTACTTTACTCAGATGAGGACCCAACACTTGTTCTATTTTTAGCTCTTACTTTATCGGCAATGATACGTCGTGGTTTCTTTGTTTCCTTCTTTTGACAAATGTACTTATTGTAAGTCGCTTTGGACAAAAGCGTCTGCTAAATGACCTAAATGTAAATGTAAATGTACATGGAAAAAAATCACACATATGCATAAATACTGTATGACTAACATCCATCCAATGCAAGGTACACCCTGGAGAAGTCACCAGATTAACACAGAGCTGAGACAGAGAAACAGAGCCTATCATGCATGTCTTTAGACCGTGGGAGAAAGTTGCAGTACCTGGACTGAACCCATTCTAACACAGGGAGAACATGCAAGCTCCACACAGAAGGCTAACCGGAACCTGGATTTGAACCCTGGCCCCTCTTGCTGTGAGGCGCCTTGGCTAATAGTTTTTAGTGTAAAGCAATGTATCCATTTATTTCTAAAGCACCTCTCAAAACCACCACCACAAAGTTATTTACAGAATACAATAAAAACAAAGATACAGGAGTAAAATAAAACCTACAGAACATAAAATTCTAAGACATGCTTATTATACCAAACAAATAGGCCGATTGATCAAATTCTTTTTTAACAGTGATTTAAAGGAAGATCATGCACCTTAAACGTCGGTTTGATCTTAATATATTTCCGATGGTAAATACTGGTGTGGGTGTGCTTGGTGTTATGACTGTCAGAATGTAGGCGGCAATCAACAAACTACACATGTATGGCTTGATTGCTGTAAATTAAAAACAAAACAACATGGTTGCCTGTCCAGGATTTAATATTTGTTCTGTTTTTAATCTGTCAAAGAAAGAAAGAGAGACAGGGAAAGATGGGAGGATTGATAGGAGCAGAGGAGCTGGAGATGGAGGTGGAGGCAGGAGCAGATGATGATGGGATAGATAGGTGAGTGGAGGAGAAAGAGAGAGCAATCAAATGGTTTCCAACATAGAGGTTATTACGCTCTCGAAGTCACATAGAGCAGTAATAGATGGCAACGCAGCGTGCTTGTGTGAGAGTGTTTGGTGTATATATAATGGAGGTTAATACTGCTGCCTCTTAATGGTAATTTTAGCCTGTCACTCTTCTAAAGGCCATCGCTATGGGCCATCAGCCGGCTGCACACAACCACTGGCACCCTGCAAATGTCACCATTATCACAGTGGGCTGTGTGTGAATGTTTCTGTGTGTGTGCATGTGTATGTGTGTGTGTGTGTGTGTGTGTGTGAATGTTTCTGTGTGTGCGTGTGTGTGCCTGTGTTTGTCTCGATGCATGTTGAATTGCTTTCCTGTTTTCTGCCCAAGGAGTCCTCGTTTCTCCTTGTTTCTCCATGTGTCCGTCGGTCTTTCACTCTGTCCTCAGCGTTCACTCCCCCCCCACTCTCAGTGTATTGACTAGCCAGCCTGTAAATATTTACATGTACTTGAAGCCCCATCGATCGATCTCCGTCCATTACTGTCTCACATCGACAGGGATCCGTTACATTGCCAGCTCTCTCTGTAATTGGCTCTTTTTTTTTTTACCAGCCTTGTTCATTATTTATATTGTCTGTGTTTCAAGAACCACTCCAATTTTAACATTTCTTTTAAGCAACTGACAGCCAACATTGTCTCTCATGTGTAGAAAATGTTTTATCACCATGGGGCTGAGCTCAACCATTGATAATGCATGGGAACATGCTTGTCAAGAGAGGATTCCGTTTGTCTCTCTGGAAAAACATTGTTGTTTTAGGGTATTTTTAGAAACCCATGGTTTTGTGCAGAAAATGTACGGTACAGTTCTGGTTTAGATGTCTTCTTTCCAACTAGACTTATCTAGTATTGTCATTTTATACAGCATTTTCATTCGTCTGATACCAGATAAAGAAACTATTCACATGCAAGTCTTTTGTCTGGAGATTTTGTTCCCTTTAACCCACTTGATTTTGTCCCAATTATCATACATCATAGAGCCTTGCTGTGTGTCATGAACCTTGAACATACAAATAAAACATTTAAAGTGGTGTGTGCAGGTCTCGCATTGACTGTGTGGTGCAAGGTCTCAAGGTTTTCTTAAAAGAACTTCTTTTTGAGGCTTTCTCACTGAGCTGAAGCATAATAATTTATTTCGCTTTGTATTCATGGACACTCACCCACACAAGTGTTGAACTGATTTCTTGGAAAAAGAATTAAAAAAGAAAGCTTTTAATCAAACACGTTTGTAAAAACCAACAAGTGTATTATGCAGTCTGTTTCTGTGCAATCAGTGTTTGGTTTAAGTCAACATGTCACACAGCTTTGTGATGAAAGAGCTTTGAGTTCATTTTTACACGACCATAATGTTACAATTAACTTTAACTACAAATAACTCATGAACTGAAAACACTCTATGAAAGGGTTAAAGTTATAAGATGAAAACACAGACAACCGTGCAGCGACATGTCAATCACAAGGTAGCCACGCCCTAAAGAATCCCTAATTTATCGTCTGTTTTACTCCAAATTTACCATAATTTAGGAAATCATGTTGTATAGAAGACTACTTGAAATTAGCGATTGAGGCCATAAACTCATGTTGACAATATTTACTGATCTAATAAGTCAAGTGAGAAGTAGGGTTGTTTTCTCATGGATACCATTGGACTCAGGGTAAAAAAAACAATACAAACAAAATAATGCAAAATTTGGGTTTACCCTGACTAAACTAAAGATAAACACTATTGTGTCATTGATTCTAATTTGGTCCCATCATAAACTGTAATACTGGAACAGTACTGGTCTGACCGGCCTTTACCATGCAAAGTGGATGCTGACAACTTTGAAATTTGCTTTGAATGTTGTGAAATAGTCATGACAGCTGACAGTTGTGACTTTTCAAAAGCCAAACAAACGCATCGCATCCAGCCCGATGTAGTGTGTGGCATGCTGGGTAATGCTTTCTGACAATGACTCTCTATATATTCCATCTGACTGAATAGGAATTAGACTCCATTCACCACCACACCCAAAAGGTCTGACCCCTGTGTGTGTGTGTGTGTGTGTGTGTGTGTGTGTGTGTGTGTGTGTTTGTGTGTGTGTGTGTGTGTGTTCGTGTGTGTGTGTGTGTTGAGCTGGTGCTAGTATTGCAGCGGGCCTGGTATTGTATTGTCCTCTGGGAGATCAATGACATTCCCCTCCTTTGAGTCCACAGATTATCTGTCTGCCCGCCTGTCTGAAAGTCTTTCTGTCTCTCTGCCTGCTAAGCTTTCTCTCTTCTACACTCTGGCCGTCTGTCCTTCATTCTGCTTTTCTACTGGCAGTATTGGTCTTCCTGTGTGCCTCGGGGACAGCATGCCTGTATTTTCAGAACACTTGTCAATTTTGTGAGAATTTGAAGAAAAGTTAAATGAGGCCATACTTAAGGACAACTTTTTCTATGCCGATGATGACGCAAATTAGTAGATCTGAGCAAACAATGCACTTCCTGCAAGCTGCTTATTATAGAGGCAAAGTCCAGACCCTTCTTGTGGACAACCATGGGACCTTATGTCAGATAAAAATATATAAGATCTTCAACGGCAAGTGACAAGTCATTTTTTTGGTCCCGTTTGAATTGTATTTCCTGTGTCTGTGTTTAGTACCAGGATGTAACGTCACTCACACTTACAGCAGGTCTGGCTAGCAAGTCAAGCTAGCCACCGTGTTGGTTAAAGACAGATGTTGTTCACACAAAACCAAACGATACTATGACAAACATCTGACAAACTGAGACTTTCTTCAGTTGCAAAATGATCATATCATATCCCCATGATGGCGGCGCGTGCACAAGCTTGGCGTCACTCCAGTTTTTGCAAATTAGTGTTTATAACCTTACACTGTTGTACATAATGCATCTCTTTCGCCTTAACTGCACAGAAACACTACTCAAATAGCACTTTGGTATTTAAATGCTTCTAAATGTTTCTTTTGCACTTCTGGTTAGACGTCAATTGCATTTCATTGGTTCTGTACCTGTACTCTGCTAGTGACAATACAGTTGAATCTAATCTAATCTTTTAAATTGACAAATATTATAGGTGTAATGTATCTTACAATGTCTCTCGCTGTTAACTACCACACATATTTATTCTGAGATGAGGCTTCATGGCTGGAGGGGGCGGGACTTAGCCTATAGTAATGTAATGTGCAGACACTGGCCTGTTGACAAGTGCTTCTGGTTGAGCTTTATTGTCTCTGAATTAAAGGTGCTCCTTTTGACTTTGGCCAAGGTGCACAAGGCGAACGTTTCCCCTCGTGACTCCATGATAATAAAAACAACAGACGAGAATGGCTTTGGCCCCATGGAATAGCCAAATATGATCCAAAAACCTTACAGACCTCAAGTCAGACAAGACTTAATCCATATCTACCATTTTACAAGGCAAAGATTCATGGGTGAAAGATCTAAACTTTTTTTCTTTTTTACTTTATTTTTTTATGTTGATGTTACAGTTTTGCTGGCACCAGCTCAGTAAGTGATTGTAAAAGTTACTGACATGGGTGCTAAAAGATAGACGAGTGGTTGTGACCCCTGCTTCTGCAACCACATGTGTTCCCTTTTCCGCCCCGAGGATCAAATCCCTGTTGCCTACCCCCTCTTCCCTCCTGCTGCCTGAGTAGAGGATACAAATACCGATAATGACAAGATAACCCACTCTTGTAAAGAAAAGCTCTTAAACAAAATAGTGTGTTTATTTCATTGACATTCTGAATTGTAATGAAGCTGTAATGTCATAACAAACTACATAAGGACATGTGCAGTTACTCTAAGGATGAAGACATGGCATGAACACACATTAGATACTGATGTTTCCCACCAGCCTGAATTTGCACCCAATTATATTACACTTTCACAATAATTCAATTCACATTGATTCAATTCACACCCTTGTTTCTCAATTCAACACTTGCTGGAGAACAATTATATAATCTTATTATCTGTGTGTTGGTAACAACTATTGCAAAATAGAGATAATGTTGATTGTGTGTGATTAATAGAGTTACATCATGTGCTTGTAATGTGAACACACCCAAAGGAAGGAAAATATCATGCACGGTTGAGACGAAACGTTTAGCGTCGGTGGGAATAGCAATCGATCGTTTCTGTTTGTGGGGTCTTTTTACATTTTAGACAAATTGAAGATTAATTGAAGATTAAGAGCAGATTAAATGGTGTATAGCCTAAAGGCTAACTTTCATTTTGGGGATTTTTTTGGTGGTTTATTAGACTGCTGTGGAGAAATTAGAAGAGAAAGATGGCAGGAGACAGACCAGTGAGTGAGTGAGAAAAAATTAGGTGTAAAAATGGAGCATTTACTGTTCATTTAATACCATTTTGTCCTTTAAGGGTCCTCTGTGAATGGGGCAGACGTGGAATGTAATTAGGTAGAAATACTCAAGTACTACTTAAATTTTGAGCTAGTCCATTTGATACTACTTCTACTCCCACTACATTTCAGAGGGAAATATTGTATATTTTACTCCACTACATTAATTTGAGAGATTAAGTTACAAATTACTTTGCAAATGCATCCTGCACTTATGCTAGGTATGCTAGATTGGGTAGTTTGTTCAACAGCTAAAATGATCAACCGATGTTAAGACTGGTTGTCAGATTCATATTCCCAACAGAGCTGGTGGTAGAGGCTAAATGGACATTCCTGCATATTGTTGTTCTTAATTCCGTTTGGAAATGCAAAATATCAGCAATTCATGTGAAAATAATGTGTTTGCAAAAACAGATGTTTTTTCAGTTGGACTTAAAAAAGATAAGAATATCATTCTAAACATATGTTTCTTATTGTCAACACATTTCATGAAAAGACCAAAAACCACCATGGATGCATCTTACTAACACGCTGTGTCTGTGAAGTGAAACCTGAAGTGTTATATCATATATGTTGTGAGCTCACTGTTGAACCATACCGCTGCACTGGGTGCCACGCTCCCTTATGACAATGAACAGAGGCTCTGTGGTTTATTTTGAGTCAGTCCCAAATACAGCTTCCTGCTGCTGCCAATACTCACTAGTGCACTACATCCGCAGTGGAAAGTAGTTCCCAGCAAATTTACCACCATTTACCCCCTTGAGTAACATTTGCTCAAAAAATGCAGCCCCCAGCTGTTTTTGGAAATGATTCAGCATTTGTTTTTAAAATGAAGTATATATTTGTGACTTGTTTCACATCAACAAGAGGCTGGTGGGAAGTCGGATTGTTGGTTTAGATTTTTTTTCATTGGATATGTTGACAATAAAATAAATATAGAAGAATTTTCCTTTAAGGTGACGGTTGTGTAAACAATAGCAGCTGCTGGTCCGTCTGAAAAGTGCCAATTATTCGGTTAATGCTGCAGAATATACGTGTGTGAAAAGGCCTAAAGAAAGGAGGGAGGGAAGAAGGTGAGCTGAAGACAGAAAGAAAGTGAAGAGAGGAAGAGAAGGAGGAAGGAGAAAGGGCATCTCCACCGCTGATGCTAGTCTCAGCCAGAGGTTTCCAGAAAAACACACATCGTTATGCACATGTGCACACACACACATACACACACATAACACCCTCTTCTCCACACAGACACACACATAAACACACAAACGCACGCAGGTGGGACTGAGGAGTGTAGTGTGCCAATTTGTTGTGCCCCTGGTCCCCTCTCAGGAGGCTCGCAGACAGGCATCCAGCCATGCCAAGACTGGCACTAGTCCCGCTAACACACACACACACACACACACACACACACACAAAGCCCTGATACTGCAGTGCCTGCAGCCACAGTGTAAGAGTGGAGGTGTGTGTGTGTGTGTGTGTGTGTGTGTGTTTGCTTCCACTTTTCTCCATTTATATAGACCACAAGAGACAAATGCAGAAGAATTGGGAGCATGTGAAAGACACGGCAGCCCTTTTCACACATGGAAGATGGAACATCGCTTACTTCAAATATCTGTGCATGGTTGTCGTTCACACTCAAGTCCCCCCATATGTGCCGTATGACCCTCCACACATGGCTGTCAACAGTGGCAGGCGGCGCTGCTGGAGAAGAGCAGTGGCTTGGAAAATAATGCCATGTCTTAATTCTATCACATGCCGCCCCAGGGATTTCATTTAATGATTTAGCAGTTGTGCGATTGTTTGTCTCCATCAGGGCTGAGAGGAGGCTCATCGGCATTTCAGTAAATTGGCACTCCGAAAACAGCCATGCGTTTTATATGCAAGTGGCTACTTCAGGTGATGAGCTGTTAGTATGATGAGTCTAGTTTCAGTATCAATGGGCTCTTATCAGATTGAAAAACACTGGTTTTCAATACTAAAAATACAGAATATGAAAATGAATGTAATAGTGAGGGTGACAGCATGCTTCTGTATCAGTAAATCAGCTCAATCCACCACGTTTTAGAATTTCAAACCCACAGCGCCCGCATGTCGTGTCGAGTTCGCCCTTCACAGGAGAGACTTTTCGGTGGACTAACTCAGCTGACAGATTCACCTACAGGTTCAGCTCCAAACATGTCACCATTTTCTTCCTCAGGGACACTTCAACCTCTGAGGACACAGTTTGCTGATCCAACAAGAGGGATTCTTTTTCTTATTTTTTTGCTGCTTAAACTTCTAAAACAAAAACCACGAGTCCTGCTCTTCTGTTCAGTGAGCTCGGTGCTGCTATGTCATTGTTGCTCCGTGTCCTCTGGGCCAATTATGCAGTGTGTATTGTGTGATTGGGCTACATATTGTTTCAGCAATCAGTACCACTGTGTGGCTGTATGTGTGAGTGTGTATGCATGTAATTTATTATCTGATGTGATGAGTATCTGTGCGGTGGAGAGTGGGAAGTATAACAGAGATTGAAGGATAAAACTGGAAAGAAAGAAAGACCTGACTCCTGCCTTTCTGTCTTTTCAGGGGCCCAGTCTGCCTCTAATCAGGGAGCCGCGGGGCCGACGGCACTCAATTATTCACTCATTAGTCAGCAAACAGGAGAGTCCACTAAAAGCTGCGTTGCCTGCGTGCTGCCGTTCACGTGGCACATCCCTCTCTTTGTCTTTTCACCGCTCTGTCACTTTTCAGACACGCGGCATACGTGTTCCATTTTATAGCGTTAGTTTTCCAAACCATTGCCTCCCGACTTGGACGTGAGCAGTATAGCTCAGGAGCCTCAGCAATTGTAAATGCCAAAACTGTAATGGATATTAGATGCCGCCGCCAGCTAAACGCACAATCCGATGACCCTGACTTTGAACAAAATCTGTTCCCAAAGTCTGGACACGGATTTCTACAGGACTGGGAGAATGCCAGAAAGCAACTCCTGTTTGTCTGTGTGTTTTTTATTTTTTTTTAGCTTTGACGCCATCAGAGCTATTCAAGGGAATATAGCGAGACAGCATTGCCCTCAGCAAGGATGGTATTGGCAACTCAGACAAAATCAATGTCTATGAAACAATGGGTTGTGAGGGAGCAAAGTGTCCCGGAAACCTGCTGTTTGTCATAATTGTTGGCTAAATTGCCCATCTACTTCGTCTCCATATGTTGTCTGGGTGCCACAGCCTTGACCTACCGCCGGGAGATATGGTTGCTATCGAGCTGGCCCCTCTTTTAAGTCCGCCACTCATTTAGTCCACATGAACCCCATGATTTAGAGGATGGAGGAAACAGAGGAAAACACCTCAGCACCTGCTGATTTAAGTTTATCTTGATTTTTTTGGTGATTTAGATGCATCATTCGTTAATAGAGAGTCTTATTTTCATAGATAATTGATAATATACTTGGAAGGTGTTTAGGATGTGTGTACAGTAGAGTCTGTTGAGTGGCTATGGCTGCCTTCGTGAGCCAAATGTTGCCCGTAAGTGTATTCATCGTTGTTGTTATTCACTTGCCTGACAGTCTTCACTGAGGTTGCCGTGGCATCATGAATTAATCTCAACGCTTATTGTCAAGTCTCACAAACTCACTGTCTTTGTCTTACTTGTCTGTCTCTCCACCCATGCGTTCTCTCTCTCTCCCCTCTGCTCACTCTCTCTGTCACTCCCTCCCTCCCGTGTATTCACCTGCATACCCTTCACAACAGAGCTGTCAGCAAGGTGTGTGTATGTGTGCGTGCATGCGTGTGTGTGTGTGTGTTAATGAAACTGACAGATCCACTCTTGCTACTCCGCCCACTCCAAACCAGACCTGACAAACAAATGAAATATGCACACTCAGCAATTTGTTTCCTATTCTCCTGGCAGTGGCCTACTGCAGAAGCTTTTCCAGAAAAGTACACTTTGAGACTGCCAAACAGCTTATGGTACGTTGCCGCATGCTTGTCACATCACAGCAGTTTCATTCCAGGGTCGCAAATCACTATGTGCACATTATCGTGCCCTTTTTTTTCGTTACTTTAATAGTTTTTAGTGTTTTTCTTCATATGGGAGATTTTATCAACTGCCCCCATTGAAATGGAAATGTAACTTAAATGCTTTGTATCCATATGAGGTATACTATACCAATGCACGGCCATCAGGATAAAGGGGTTCCACGAGCTGCAGGACACATCACACTCATATTTAACTGTGGGAATTTTATTGCTCAAAGTCAGAGCTCATAACTTTGTCAGGACCCACAGCTGACAGATCTAAAACCAGATGTCACTGGTTGCGCACAAGTCCAGCTCAAAACTGACAGCAACTTTTCACTGGCGATGCACTTTTCTACCTCTACCAGACACATGCCAAACGATACAAACATCCCCATGGCACATCTCAGTTGTTGGTTTTAACCCATGGTGTATCCTTGTCAAGTTTGTAGGCTGATTTCTGCACTCCTGTTTTTATATAACGACTTACTGTTCAGACTTATTTGAGATTAGAATGTGGTTACACTGTGTTTTCTACACCTTTCGTCAATTACGAAAGGATAGTAATCCATCAGGAATAAAATAGCAGAAAGGAAGGCTCAGGAGTACGAGGTGATAAAAATTAAAGATTAAATAAGTTATATCAGATTCACACACTAGTACTGTAATATTCTTCCTTAGATTGCACTTTTCATTGGCAAACCGATACTTAGGAAATTGACTGTCAATTCATATTTTCCATAAATATTCCACACAAACATGTAAGCTTGCATGCAGATAAATATACAGATACCCTCCTGCTCACAGTAATAACCCTTGTCTGTATCAAAACACAAACACACTATGTGTTGCTATGCACTGTAACACCTGTGTGTGTGTGTGTGTGTGTGTCTGTCTGTGTGTGTGTGTGTGTGTGTCTGTGTGTGTGTCTGTTTGTGTATAGAGGCAATGCGGAGGTCATGTCTAGCCCCACGGCAGTTCATTAAAATGCATGTGTTTTGGGGAATGTGCGTGTGTTTGTGTACGTGTGTGTGTTACTGCTCTGTTCACATAACCGTTTACATAATTGATGAATATGATAATGACACAAGCTGGCACTGTGTGCTCATGTGTGCATTGGTGTGCACACTTTTGTGTGTGTGTGCGTGTGTGTGTGTGTGTGTGTGTGTGTGTGTGTGTGTGTGCATGTGTGCATGTGCAATGTGGATGTTTAGGCAGAGGATGCCCCAGTCGCATCACATGCCCATCATCTTGGCACTGTCAGTTTGACCATTGACAGCACTTTGTCCTGTCTGTCTGTTGGCAGACAGACAGGGGACAGACAGACAGGTAGACAGACATGCTGACAGCATATGGTGCAAGACAGGAGACCTGTGGACCCATGTGGTAGTGAGAAAACATTTATCCATCTCTCTCTCTCTCTCTCTCTCTCTCTCTCTCTCTCTCTCTCTCTCTCGCTCTCTCTCTCTTCCCCTCTCTATTCTCCCTCTCTCTCTCTCTCTGCCCCCCCCCCTCTCTCTCTCTCCTCCCCCTTGGCATATGTTGTGTGTGGTTGGCTGTGCGCCACATGCCGATCTGATGCCCTTGGCACTGCCGGGGCTCCGTGCCACCTGTGCCACTCTCTCCCACAGCAGCCCCCCAGCTTCCCATACATACACACACACACACACACACACACACAAACAAACAAACACTAGCTCTCAGTTTGCACCTGTGTCCGTGGGAGAGGATTTCAGATGAGATAAACATAGACATCATATTGTCCTCTTGGTGATGGAGTTTTGGCTTCGAGGTGTCTTTAAAGATCTTAGATGGACCAGACTCACTTTGGAACTCTTTTCATATTCTGTAAAAAGTGACATGGACCTCCAAGCCAGAAAATCAGAGTCTAAGAGGAGAATGTACAGGACAGTCTTTGCTCTTAGGTCTTTTGTTTTGTGTTTTATCCTTAAAAAGTTGAGGAATGTATCCATATTTATCTTCTCTTCCAAAATCGACAATCCAGGTTAATGTTTTTATTTTAAAAACATGATTGCAGTGTTGGGCTGCACCGTGGTGTAGTGCTTCGGGTTCGTTCTATGTGGAGTTTGCATGTTCTCCCATGGGTTCTCTCCAGGTTCTCCGGCTTCCTCCCACAGTCCAAAGACATGCAGGATGGGGATAGGTTAATTGGTGACTCTAAATTGCCTGTAGGTGTGAATGTGAGCATGAATGGTTGTTTGTCCCTGTGTGTTGCCCTGCGATAGACTGGCGTCCTGTCCAGGGTGTAAAGTTGTGTCTTGAATGACATGTTTGCATGTTGTGTATATGTTTTTGGGTTTGAGTGGTGCATGTTGTAGTGGTGAGCACTGTCGCCTCAAAGCATCAGGTGTACACTGCCTTTACCCCAAATGCCAGCTGGGATCAGCTCCAGCCACCCTCAGTAGGATAAGCAGTACATGGATGTTGGGGTTTTGTGTAGTTTAGGTATGACAAAGAAATTCTGTTGATTAAAGTCCTGAAACACATATTTCAGTATGATGTATTAGCAATATCCATCCATCCATCCATTTTCTACCGCTTATCCTGTATTTAGGGTCACAGGGGGCTGGAGCCGATCCCAGCTGTTGTATTAGCAATAGCAACAACAACAAAAACAATTGATCTGAGTTTTGTACACAATGCTTTGATAGATGCTGTGATATTCACATGTGTGATTCATCACAACATTCATCAATACATCCCATTATTAGATATTAGTTATATATGTCTGGACCAGTATCTTTAGGTTAATCAATGCAGGACAGGAGCTCACACCACCTCATCACAACAAATATACCATTTAATATGATGGCAGCCTCCTGGAGCTGGCAGTTTTATACATTTTACACCTGTTTGGCAGCATGTTTCACAACTGTGTGTAACTGGATGCATTATAGAGGATAAGGGCAGTCAAGTTCACTCTGCAAAGCTGACCCATTCACAATACAATCATCCACCATCCACATAATCATATCATCATATCTGGCCCAGAGTTTCAGTCTGGATGGTCCCTTGAGTTTCTGTCAGTCCAGATGTGCTTCTCACAGTGAGGGAGTTCAGAAAGATTATCTAGGATTTAGTAAACACACATCTATGCAAGTACACACACATACATAGATATTCACACATGCTGAAGAATACACACATATTAGAGGGATAAATGACAGTTTTCCACTATAAATAACCTGGAAAACATATTTTTCTGGTGCTCTTTTTTCTGCCGAATAAAAATTCAGCTCGCAGAGATAGTTTGTTGATGAAAGAGACAACATGAGTGTGATTTCCAAAATGGTTTGGGTGTTTATGAGTTTGAGTGAAAGATAAATAAGGGGAGAGAAAGAAGAGATAAGCAACAGAGCTGCAGGTTGCAAAGTGGGCAGCTAAACAGAAAGAGGAACAAAAAGACCCGTCGGAAACGCACACAAGCGCATGTACACAGTAACTGCAGGCTACACCTTTGTTCAATCACTATGTGGTGGAATAAACTCTGGTGGGCCCACATAGAGCGTCACACAGCAGCCATGTAGCCAGTCTTCAGTGAAGAATCATGATTCATCCGGTGAGCCTCGAGCAGCCACGCTCTGTCAGAGACACACAGAATGTGGTGTTTACTGTCCGCCTCGTCTCCACGCTCAGCCACAGACTGAGATGGTCTGACCTGCCATTTTGTCATCATCTGTCAACGCCGCGCTGTAAACAGTGCGTGTTCCAGATAAATCTGAGCTAATCCCCAAATTCTCAGGTCAGTTACCACAGCTGACCCGCACACATATGCACACAAACACTCCCCGGCCAGGTTAGCCAGCTTGGCGGGAAGCAGCACACCTGACCCCGCTCTGCTGTTTCCCAGGCCGTGCCATGCCAAGACTAAAGATTACCTTTTTTACATGTGCTTGACCAAACACACACACACACACACACACACACACACACACACACACACACGCATTCTCCCTCTCGGATTCAGTCAGAATCTATCAAACCGGTTTGGCTGGGCTGGCGATGCCACACCTGACACACTGAAACTCACTCAGGTGTCTCTGCAATATTCTCAGTTGGTCGGAGGAATCTGTAGAGAGTTTATTGCATCAGCTGCTAGGTGAGGAGACTGAATCTAAGGTGGACATGAGCCAGGAAAGTCTGAATGAGAGCTGAATACAAAAAAAAGTGGTTGTTGCGAGAAAAACAAGCTAATAAAAGACATGCGGGCTTGAAAGGGCGACACAAATTGTGTAAGCATTTGCTAACTAGACCAATTTGTCACTAGATTGATTTTTCACAACCGTTGGCAACTAAATGTTACATGGGGAGATAGGAGAAAAAAATCATTTTGGGTCCATTTTTGAGTTTGGAAATATGGTTTGGATGATGAACCATGAAAACAAAAATACATATCAAAATATAAATACTTATATACTATATATATATATATATATATATATATATATATATATATATATATATATATATATATATATATATATACTATAAATACTTTTTTGGGGGGTAGAGTTGATTATTTCTTCAACTACACACAATTGTTTTGCACACAAAATCTACTGATATATGCCAATTTCTCTTCATATGGTCCCTCCATTTTATTGTTATGGTTATTGTTATTGTCCATGGTTATTTTTACCGTAATTTATACTGTAATATACTATTATATATTACAATGTATGTAATTAAAGAAGATAATGAAAATATGTTTCTGGCATCAAGCTCACCAAGGTTACCATTTATTTATATAATATTAAAAACTCAAGTGTATCATGAAGAAGGTTTAGGGTTGGTCTGACCAAAATATGAGTAAATATTAGTTGTGATTAGTATATAAATCATACTGGTTTTCTAAATAAATTGTTTATTCACATATATTCAAATACATTCAAAATAAGAGGGAGTTAAGGGATAGTAGTCATAGGTCATATTGGAGTGTTATTAATTCATAATGCATACACAGACCTGGGTCAGTAGGCTACTTTTGATATTATTTGCATTGTTTGCTCTGCTATCATATCATGAGAGGACATACTTCAAATTTCGTGTAGAGATCACAGCTGCTGAACTTAGGTTGCACATCATTGTATACTCATATAGAGCTTTACAGATTCACCATAGTTCATCTGGGTGTGGGTGAGAAATTGTTCATTTTTTATTTAACCTTTATACCTTAACAGGTTGTCTCATTGAGAGACTGGGTCTCATTTTCAAGAGAGACCTGTTCATGTGTCTCACTCATTTTGTTTTGTTTTCACCTGCAATTACCTTGTTTAGAGAACCTCAATCATTCTCTCCTGATGTTAATTTCACAGTTGCTTGTTCATATTCCTTGTTCCCTCGGGTCATTCTGCATTTCTTTTTACAGTTTATATACTGTAATTGGCAGCAGAGAATTATGGGTATAGGAGAAAATACAACTTCGGACAAAATGCACAATAGCAACACCATGAAACTGACCATTATTTATTGTATTATTTACCTGCTGTGACATATCAAAACAATTCTCATAATGTCTACACACATAACCAAGGATGGACAGGACACACGCGCCGAGAAGCATCGTAACTTAAAGGCACCACTCAGCTGCAGAAATGGCTTGATTTAATTGGATGGTGGCTTGCAGAGGCTGTGATTTATCGGTCAATTAGACAAATGGACAGGAAAAAACATTACGCTCATAAATGAAAAATGGAATCTATCAATATAAAATATAAGACAATACATTTGTGGCCAAAGTAAATGATTAAATTCAGAGAGGGAAGAGGACATAGAAATGTTTTGTCCTGCTATCATATCCACATTTACAGAAGCATTTATCTATTTTGTAATGACTAGGAGCAAAAATACACATATCTATAGTATATAAGTGTTAATATATCATTGGATGATCAAGTCTTTATGGTTAAAATCTAGAAGAAGAAAATTGAGGAAATGAGAATAAGATAAGAAATTAGAATCATGTGACATTTTCATGATTTCTGCGCTTTTGAGACAACAGTTAGTATTACTAAGGTAGAATTCTCTCTATCAACACCTCTTGAAGGTGTTCCAACTAATTTGTTATCTTTTAAAACTGGGAACTTGGTTGGACAAAAAATGTCAAGCATCTTATTGAAAACACACTGGGTTTTACATATAAAATGTATAAATGAAATATTTACATATTTCAATAATTGATTAGGCCATTACTGTGATGTGAAGATGCTGTTTTCCAGAAAGGTATTGTGGTATAACAGTTGGTGGTATGTTAGTTTGTTGTGCAGCAGTGGCCTGATGGTTGTATTTGTTTTTATCTTCAGATGGAGCAACACTAAATATGGACAACTGTCCTCATCACTAGGCCCAACCGGCCCAGCTACCTGCCGTTCATCCTCCAGGACCTCCACAGATGGCTTCTTCTGTCTCCTCCTCTAGCTCATCCTTGTGTTTTTATCATGCTCTTCCTCTTGCTCTTCTTCTAGCTCCTCCTCTTCCCATTCTTCTTGCTCCTCCTCTTCCTATTCTTCTTGCTCCTCTACTAGCTCCTCCTCTTGCTCTTCTTCTTGCTCCTCCTCTTCCTATTCTTCTTGCTTTTCTACTAGCTCCTCCTCTGGCTCTTCTTCTAGCTCCTCCTCTTCCTATTCTCCTTGCTCTTCTACTAGCTCCCCCACTCCAGAGTCAGAGGAGAAACACTGGACTTGTGTGCAGTGAGATGATCCAACCAGAATCACCCTAAGAAAGCTGCAGAGGGAAAACTCCTCAACCTCTAACCAACCCAGGGAGCCTTTGACAGCATCCACCCCTAAAACACCTGAGGCACCCAGTGAATCTCAGCCATTGTATAAGAGCCCCGAGGCGGACTGGGTGCGCAAGTTGAGGCTGCTGAAGAAGAAAAGAAACCAGGTTGGCAGCAGGTGGCGCAAGAGAGCTGCTGAACCTGAGGTTAAGTCTTCAGGTAAGGCTATTGTTCCTCACCTTGAATTTGAATTTCGTTGTTTTTTTTTGTCACTGAATTTAACTGAACTGAATTGTAATAAAGTTGAATAGCATTTTTAATTTGCTTTGAATTGATCTGAATCACAAATGTTAAAATTATTTGAATTGATTTACTTGAATTGAATGGGACATAATTATATTGAATTGTATATTGAACAGACCATGCTCATGTCCTTGCACCAAGACTCTCGGTGTCTGCACAGAATGAGTGCGATGTAGGGGGTGATGTGAGAACCTCCAACATGTTTGGCCTCCCAGTGAAGTTCCTGTGTGCAGAAGGAAAACGATGGCAACACCATGTCAAGGAGGTTCACGACACTCTAAACCAAGGAGAGCCTGCAGTGACAAGGACCTCAGTGCAAGGGTTCACAGGGGGACTTGTTCATATTCTCAGGCATCAGAAGAATTGTAGTGTTAAAAGCTGTAATAGTGGCATTAGTAACTAGGAACAACCCGCCAAGGGATCCAAAAAAGGGGGTAAAAGGTTATTAGTAGCAGAAGGAGTTGCATTGAAGATGGAGAAAGAAGAGATGGGAAGAAACATGAAAAATAAAGAGAAGACACAAGAAAATAAGAGAAGGGAAGGCACAAGACAGGAAATACAAATCAAAGATGAGAGGAGAAAACTACAGAGGAGAGGACAAGAAACGTAAAGAGGCAATAAAAGAAAATAAGAAGCAGGAAAAGAAGAGAGGGAAGGAAGGAAGTGTGATCTCGTGTTACCAGATGTAGATTCATGCAGTGATCTGTTAACCTAATTTTAAGTTTTTAACTGCAACCTTGAAATTTGAAAAGGTAAATATCAATGTATGTAATATTGTTTTTGCAGAATGATACACATTCATCTGCTCACCTTTATTCTCTTGAGAATCTAAGTGTTATTCCCCTTGTCTGCATTTGATTTTCAGAGAAATTAGAGATTTAAAAGAGAGACATGAATAACAAGAAAAGCAAAGATGATAAAAAGAAGAGGAGTAAATGAAACACGGAGAAACAAGGCTTTGTGCTTTATGATATGTATTGGTGCAAACAAATGTAGAATATTAATGTTGTGTGAAATGTTGTGCGTAAGATGAAATATACGACAAATCCCATGTTTTTTTTATGCCATCTTCTAAAAATGATAGAATCTACTAAGTATATCTCTTTTCAATGAAGTCTATATCTTTTTTTCAATATTTCTAGAGTCAGTATGTAATTTAAAAGACAGATTAGAATCTATATTGGCATATTTTAGAATGATTTGTTTTGTACTGGTTGATACTTCTGTTCCATCAGAAATAGAAAGATGCCACTGCACAACTGAGTACAAAATAACTCAAGAACACGGCAGGAAAGCAGTATTTTCAATGTTCCCTTACCGTCAGCAGACGACAGTAATGGAGACAAAGTTCAGGAGTGATTGTGATGGCGTCTGGACTGAAGGCTTAAAACTGAAAACAGAAACACTCTAATACGTTAGACTTATCTTTGAGTGTCACACTAAAAAGGAATGTGACAGTTTTCATGGGACTTGTTGAGACAAGTCTCTGTGCGACTGGAGAGGGTTGGCACAGAGTTTCATTCACAGCAGGACCAGGTCTCATGGTGCTGACAGACTCATGCATCCGAGTCTTCGTTCAGTGAATTTGAAGTCTCCTTTCACTGGAGAGTATTTTTCTCACAATAACCTCAATCTTGTTCCCACTGAGGAGGAATCAGTTTATCTGGTCTGGGGTCAGAGTACTAAATATTAGACTCCATAATAACCATAAAGTCACTTAGAAAATAGGAAATACTGGCTAATACTGTCAAACTAGGAACTGAAGATAGGCAGAGCATGGACCCGATATACAAATGACTTTTCCTTCATCATTCTTTTTTCAATTTTGATATTTATTATTCTCAAATTGGGCTTTCTGTTAAAAAAATGCATTAAAACAATGGGGGAAAAAACTGCAAGACAAAAGACCCAGATGCTGTTAAACACAGAAGAATCATATAGGATTGAGGTCAGTGCCCATATCCTGACAATAGCTCTATGGGTAGGCTACACAAATGTCTGTATTATTTTTACATTATGTGGAACATCATTAGGTGGAGCATTCATTGTGGTGGTTGTCAACATGTCATGTCAACCTGAATTAAGCTCAATCAAGCATATCACATGCTGGATATGCTAATATCCAAAACTATCATGTTTGTTGTCCCCCGCACCCGAATGGTTCAATCGCAGTAGTAGCACCTCAGACTCTGATTGGCTTGCACTGATATTCTAGGCGATGCTGGCCAATCAGAGGCAGCGCAGGACGGTTTCTTAGCTTACTGCTAACTGCTACAGCTAATTTTGCCAAATGTTCCTTATCCCAGAGTAACAAATAATTTTGGACTACTGCATGGACATTTCCTAGCTTGAATAGCGGGATGTTTTGCTGTTCTTTCCATTCTGCCAACATGGCGTGGATGCAGCATTTGTCAGGTATCGTTAATTATTTTGAATGAATGAACAACATCAAGATTAAGCAGTACATTAGTACAAGTATGAATAACGCAAATTGCACACTACACACACCAGTGTGCATGTCTTCCTCCCGGCAGTTAACATTTACTGAGAGACAAAATAATTTGTTCAGGTGGACAGTTTTTACAGTGTAGAGGAGGAGGGAGAGTCCGGGGAATAAAGAGTAGAATGATGACCAAAAGCATGAAAGGGAAGGAAAGTGTTGGGACAGAACCTTTTTATGTTTTTTTTATATTTTTCAAGAAAATAAAAGCAAGCGAGTGAGACAATGCTTAGACGCAACAAATCATCGACACTTCTACAAATGTGCTGAACCATGAAAATGCTGACATCAGTGAGGGTTTTGCTGTCAGTCATAACACATGCATTGTGGGAAAAGTTGAGAAAGCCATGTTCAACTTGTTTCCATTGAAACAGCCCAAAGTCTCATATTCACGTGTATTGTTATTTAGAACCAGCAATCAAAACATGAAGTTATTAAAATTATGGTTGATCAAGTAATTTATTGGTTGGAACTAATTATTTCAGGCTAATTCCTACATCAAATGGCACCAAAACTGGTAATATTGTGATCATTGGCTTCTTAACCAGAGTTGCTTCCTAGTCCCCAGCAAAATGATTATTATACCAAAAAAATAATGGATGAATCAATCCCAATGTAATAGTTAAAAATCTGATATAAATAGTAAAATAAACTGTTTGAGAAAACATAAAATAAAATGACAATCAGTTTGAAAATGAAAGAATGAGAAGGTCACATTCTGAATTCATAATGGTCACATGATATGTGTGATAAGGCCCAGACGTGTTGTGACGTTCTCATTATTCACACATATATCTATATGTGACACTCCAGAGCGCTCATTACCCTCTCAACATGGCGTCCTGTCTGCTCATTAGGTTTGTCTGTTCGGGCCATCACAGTAACGTTTCTCTTCTCCCCCTCCCTCTCTTTTCATTCAACATACCAATGGAGTCAAAGTATCATACCAGCACCTCAGCTGAGACACACTAAAGTCACACATGGCGAAGCACACACACACACACACACACACTTTCTTTCGCGTTAGTAATGGGTCTCTCTCATAGGCCAAGCAGTAGACTTAAAATAGACACACCTCTTACAGCATATCAGCTGACAGCGAGCCAAGCTGACACTGAACAGTAATTCACCATCACTAACCCAAGACCACATGCTTTTAGTCTTACAGCTGTAGAAGCAGGAAGGAGAAGCTGTAAATACTTTGTAAGCTGTGAATTTAAACTCTGCTATGTTCTGTTATTCTGAAAACTGATTTTCACAAATCTCAATAAAAACAAATAAGCTTGACATAGGCTACACTTTATTCTGGGGACCCTTCCAATACCCTCAGATATATGTATTGTGAATTAAAATGCATGTTTTTCTCGTAAATCACTTATAATCGGAAGTAATATAAGAGATGCTCTGTTTTGACACAAGGCAACTCATGCTGGATACATAATGTAAATTCTGTTAGCTTATTATTGCTATACCTGCTGTTTCTATCCAGAATAACAGCTACTGTTGCTCCCAGTGTTTTCTTAGGAACAAGTGTCACGCAACGGATTTAACAGTGTTACACATCTGTTTGCTTTTTGGGGTTTGGATTCTGACTTTCATGTGGGAAAATGAAAGGAAATCAGACTGTTTCTAAATAAGTACATTTCCAAGACTCAGGCTTGTCATGAATAATGACCTCTCGTTAGAGAGGACAGTTGTCAGTCAGTCAGAGAGAGATATGTTCTAAAAGCCTTTAACTAATCCACCCTCAACCTACTGATCCACAAATACACATTTGTATTGAATGCTATGGGTCGTACATTAGTTAACTATTTTATTTTCTGTTTTACAAAGGCTAGAAGGATAATTAAGTATTTTATTACGGTTGTATCTGCTATTTGTGACCCAGACGAAGTGATAAATATTATCTCCTCTTTGTATTTTTTACATAAAGCGTTGTACTTTGTGCGTGAAGGTAATTTCAATCATTCGAAGTACATGTTTTGTCACATAATTTAAACTGTGATTTCCATGATTGTGATATTTGAGTAGAATATAATAGACCACACACTTTCTCATTAAAATGAAACTTCCGAATCAATATTACATTTAAAAGGTGTAGAACATCGGAGTTATTTGATTTTCTTTGTCCTCTTACATGTTTTTACTGACTCCTACTCTACTAACATAATCATTCTTGGACTTCGACTCCCGTTTGAATCCTATTTGGCAAATATGTTCAGTGGTGCTCTTTGAGTGGGTGTGTGGTCAAATAATATTTGTCTGATGTGGTGGTTTTCTTACAACTAAAGCATTTAGTCATACTTAGTGTCAAATTTAACCTATTCGTTGTCCTACCACCTCTGCAAAAAAACACATTTGTTGTGGATTATGAGGCAGTGCTCTGCATTTATTATACACCCATTAACTTTGCAAGAGAACAACAATTGGCCAGAAGCTTTGCCAGATCATAAAACATGACATTTTCCTATAACAAACTCTTTTGAGACGAGAAAATAGTTGGAGAAAACAGGCCCAAACCAGACACAGTCTTGGAACCTTATCACATTACAATAAACCATATAGCTAGAACTTTGGGTCTTTATTTGATTCTGGCCCCTGTCTTGATGACCAAGGTCATAAAGGTGGTTGTTCAGCCATTCTTCTTTCAACTTAATTCAATATATTTTCAGATATCTTCTTATCCTTTGAGGATTTATTCAGGGTCTTATATGCTTACAATTGTAATTCCCTGCAGGTATTACCAAGGCTTCCCTCCATCACCTTAAATTGGTCCAAAATGCTGCAACAAGGATTATCACTGGAAAACAAGATCATATAACTCCAATGCAAACCTCCCTGCATTGCCTATCCATTTTCGCATTTCTTCTAAAATACTATTGTTAACCTTCAAGGCTTTTTAAATAACCAGGCCCCTTCTGATATGACAAATCTATTAACCCCTTATGACTGTTGATGCTTTTTGGATTACTGCAATCTGATGCTTCCGGCTCTGTGAAGTCGCCTGTTTGCAGAGTAAACAGTAGAATTAGCACAACGCTACAAGCTACACACTACAGCGCAATCTACCTGGAATGCTCATGCTCGTATTTGAATTGGCTTGCACACTGTGTTGCTGGAAGATGTTGCTCTGCGATGCCTCAAAAATTGAACCGAGATCAACAACTTTGTCGGAGCCCTTAGCAGCGTCACCCTTGTGCTCTACTAAAGCAATGAATGAGGAGGCTGCAATCTGTGACGCAGCACTGCTGTCGGTCTGAAGACGGCCTATAGCAGAACGGAACGGGTGGTTCGTGTTTAACCTTGGTCTCAATGTCACTCACCAGCCTCATGTTTCTCCCCAACAGCCCTCCCCTTCTCTGCCAGCCCACAACACCACCACCACAAGCCCCCACCCACAGTTGGTGTGTTTGAGCTTCTCAGCAGGGGTCCTGCAGTTCCAGAGATATGTGTGGGAGGCGTGTGAGTGTGTGTGTGTACGTGCATATATGTTTGTTTGTGCACAAGCATGTGTGTAGCCTTTTGGCTTCGTACTGGATGTGCTAATGTGATAATTGAGTATTCCAAGTTCTGCCTGCAACTGTGTCACCATGCGCAAACGCACACACACGAATACACACACACACACACAAACACGCACACACACAAACACGCACACACACACACAGCTGCTTTTTCTCAGAATAACTTCCTCACTTCTTGATGACAGTGTTGCATAGTTAGTGATAACACATGCAGAGAATAATCTGTTCTAATCTTTATTTGTTGCTTTTCTGCTTTAAAATAGTGTTTCGCATCATCTCAGGCACGTAGATTAAGCCATATTTTTTTTTCCATTGCATTCCTTAAAACATTTATGAAAACCCTATAGCCAAAACATGCTAATAGATTATTTATTTTAATCATTCTCCTGTGAATGTATGTTCATAAAATGAAAAAAAAAATTTATTTTTATGCTGTATCTGAATCGTTAAATGTAATTATGAAGTCTAGAAAAACACCAAAGATGTGAGAAACTGCACATAACAGAGAATGTTTAAAGGAGACTGCTTGCCGTCCAATGGGACATAATGTGCTCTCTCCCTCTCTTCTCCCCATTTTCATGCACTGTCTCAAGCAGAGAGATGTCTCAAGAATCCCGTTAAAGGAGCCACTAGTGCGCCGAGGAACCGGTGAGCAGCATCCAGAGACCAGCAGCCGTCCCCTGCCTGAAAGTCTGGGGAGCAGCAAACTGAAGAGTCGATGCGTTCAGAAGCCAGTAGGTCATAACTGTACTCCAAGGCTCCAGGCAAACACATCACAGACAAAACCAGAAAATCACTCTCTGGCTTTCAATATTGATCACTTCTCACAAATTCACCAACGCACACACACACACACACATACACGCATCCACACATCACATGTCAGAGAAATCAATGAACAGACACATTTACACTGGCTGTGGACCAAGTCATTCTAGTAGCATGTGTTTTTTTGAGAGTTGTGCGTGAGATCGAGTGTTTATATGCATGACACGAGAAACGAGGAGAGAGTTGAAAAGTTGAATCTAGAAAGTTCTGTGAAGATTTTTAACAAACGATTGTGGTCGGGTGGGGGTTGTGGTGGTGGTGGTGGTGGGGAGGGACTATAGAGAGAGGAGGCGTAAAGGAGGCGTTGTCGGAAGGAGAAGAGAGGAGGGGATTAGGGTTGGCGGTTCGCTGTCGAACCAGCATCGATACAACGGCAGCATTTGCCTAATCCCCTGGTAATGGGAGCTTAGCAGCCTCCTCGGACACACAAACACTCCCACTGCCTCCTCCTCTGCTCTGCTCCTCTCTTCTCCTTTCCTGCCCTCTTCCCTCCTCATTTACATAACATTAGAAACATTAAGGCGGCTCCAACAAGGCCCCATTGTGTGCGTGTTGGTTTTGGGTCCCACTGCGTCGGCCCCAAGGCTTTGGAGAGGAGAAGAGCAGAATGAGTCAGGACATCACAGAAGCTTGTCCACTGTTTTGTCTCTTAGAGATGGTTTGTGTGCCTCTAAAGGACTTATTGAAAGGAGAGAGAGGGGGAAAGAGAGACGGAGAAAGTGATTAATGCTTCTCTGAGAGTCCGGAGCTGGTGATCCAATTGGAGACAAGTCCAAAACGTCAGCTGCAACATCCCGAAAGTACGCAGGCTTTAGTTGAGATAGGTGTTGTCTGCTTTTCTGATAATTAATTAGGCTGGAGTAATGCTTTCATGGTCTCATGGATGCTTCTTGGCACCAGAGTTGTTTTTCAGGGCTGAAGTTCAGACATCAAGGTGACAGAACCGATAAACAGAGCTGAGCTATTCACCTAACTGAGGCACTGTTTACTCAGTCGGCCAGACAATCACATCTTTCACCATGAAACTATTCAATTTACTATTTAAGGCATTAGCTTTTAAACCGTATCATTCTAGCTGTCTGTGAATATTTTAAATGATTAAAAACCTCAACATAATTGTATCAATGATTATAAAACATAAATCAAGTTACTGGTGTACTGTAGCTAATATATGTGTATTTATACAAAATAATAATTATAGAATGATGCCGACATTACTGAATACTAGATAATATCATATGCTGCCATATATTTGGAATTAATGAATAAAATATATATATAAAAAATAAATTCTCCTATTATGTTTTCAGTAACAAGTTGTGGAGGCATAGTTTGGGAAAACGTGGCCCTCTGAATCCAGGAATTAGGAGCCAACATTTTTTTGTTAAAAAGGCTCCAGTCCACAGTTTAAACTGTTAAATGTTTGCAGAAATATAGATGACAGAAATACACATCTAGCTCTAACATTATGCACAACAGCAATTTAACACTATATTTTATTTCCCTGTTCGGCCTGTAAACAGATTGTGATGCACGCTAATATCAGTCCTTTAGATTATCATGAAATTATACAAATAATATCCATGGTTGTCAAAGAGCGAGAAAAGATACAATTTATGCTGCACATATTTTTCACCATGATAAAACATTTTAAAGGAAAGCAGTAGCCGGGCTTTTCTTTCTAATTGTGTTTTGCAAGAAACATAAAATATCTCACAAATGAGTTTGAATAGTAAATTAGACAGCCAGATTCTTACAAATGGCTTGATGGAAATTTGAGAAACATGTTTGTTATTTTTAAATTTACTTTTTTTTATTTTGTGTTATGTAATTTCCTTAATTAGTTCTATTAACTTGTAACTAGTGTATAATAACAATGGATTGTGTCTGAGATTTTAAAGCAAATATACAAACTGCAGTGTCACAGCACATACTGACACTACCAAAAATCTTGTGTATATTTGTAAAAAGGAAAAACCAGCCTGCAATTATTCATTGAATTAATCACAAACTCAGAACCATGAACCGGCAGAGAGAGAGAGACAGAATAGTAACAGTACTCAATGTTTCTGTTTTTCTCTAACTTTCCCTTATTCCTCTCTTTCATTTAGTCCTTTAAAGCAGAGTATTCAGTTGGCTTCAAAGCTCTGTGCAGAGCTCGGTTGGGGGCCTTCAAAGCCCCCTGTCTGTCGGCAGGTTTAGGCACAGAGAAAGCTTCTTGTTCTTTAAGGATTTGGCTCACAAATAACGCCCAGCCAGGGCCAAGGCAACTAGCTTGCACCCTGACAGGATAGTAGAGAGACTTCTGCATTTTAGTGGTGTGTTTTTGGGGGCTATTCCTGCATCTGAGTGAGTAGTTGCTCTGATTGGTTTTTGGTCTGATGTTTTCTGTCCTCTTCTTAGAAATGTTTAATGTGTTCACAAGAAAATTTCCTTGTGAATGTTTGCAGTACCTGTAATTGAGATCTCATATTAGTTTCTTATTTCAAGGTGTACTTTTCTTATTTAATTTTTTTATTTAATTTTAACAATTAAAAGTATTTGAAATTAACAATTAGCCTTTAATTTATTTTAAATAACCGATCTATGTTTCAGGTATAATAATATAAAATTGATACATTGTTGTAATTTAAACATCAATTTAATGAGTGCAGTGCTTTAGTACAGTGCTTGTTTGTTAGGTATGATGGGTTCAAATACGCCCCAAAGACGATATCACATAATGATTTTCTTTTTTACACTCTGTGCTCCTTAATTAAAACACGTGTGGTGCTGTGATGATAGTTGATATGATATTGTTGACATCAGAACACTTTTATATGTCATGGGTCAGAGTGTTTCTGTCTGTCTTCAGTCTTGGTTAAATGGAAACTTACACACAAACAAAACAACAGGTTTTTGAGCTTTATACCACAAAGAAGGGAGGAGACACACACGTCCTCTGGCCAATCATTATCAGATACAAGTTTGGTTAAGGACATTATTTTTTGACAGGGTAGTTTTCTGCCAGGCAAACAGGTAAATCAAACTATATATGCAGAAAAGCAGAAATAGAAAATATATGTATTGCTGTTACCTCTGTGTACATTGGACTCATTCAAAAATATATTGCAGTGGCATTTAGTCATTTGCTGTTTTTAAATAGTTTTCTATTATTTTTTAGACTTTGTGTATTTGTCATCGCATCTAAGTAATAAGTTTGCAGGTTTACTGCAGTATGTGTGTATGTGTGTGTGTGTGTGGGGGGGGGGGGGGTGTGTGTGATGCAGTAGAGTTTTTGTGGGATTATTGCAGTGTGTTCGGCGTCATGTCTGTATTATTGTGCTGTGCACCATAATGTAGGGGCTAAAGAGATATACTATATGTTGGCGGGCATATAGTGTGCCCATTATGACAGGCATTCACTGAAACAACAGTCAAACATATGCATAAGGATCACTAGTTGTGATATAGTGAGAAGATCGATGGTAACTGATATGTTTGTTTTCTAGCAATTTAGTGAGAATATTATACAGCGGACCCAGAAAGTGTAATGAGTGATGCATTTACTGCAAAGACTCGTACGTTTGTCCCATCAGACTGCAGCACAGAATATTAGCAAGAGCAACAGGAGAAGGAGCTCCAATGCTCCGTATATAAACAAGTTTACGAGTGTATACCACACCACTATCAAGGAATGCAGCGGTAGAAGGCCGGCTGTCAAATATGAATGAAAGTTCACCTTTAACGATATGATTATGCAAATATGGAACATTTCTTTTAAATAAGCTGTATTAGCTCAATGTTTTAACACAGTATCAAGTTGGTACTTCCATTCTTTGGACATGATACCTACTTTTGTGTTGTTGTTGTTGTTGTCGTCATCTCTGTATTCCTTTCACTTGTTTGACACTTCACCTGTTCTGAAGCTCCTCACATTGTGTGTTTACCAGGCTGCGGAGGATCACAGGATTCATAGACACTATAGCCTCCTCTATTTCTGCTCTTATTGTCAGTCGCTTTGGATGAGGGCGTCAGCTAAATGCTTAAATTGTAATTGTAAATGGTAGGCCTGCCCACATGTTAGCTCAGTAGTCACAGCACTCTTAAGAAAGCAGTAGATGAGAGGCTGAAGGGACGAGATCGAAATAGGCAGCCATTATAATCAGTCATTCAGCCTTTTGGAGTAGACATTCACTGTTTGTGGTTTGTTCTAAATTCAAAGGGAACCTCTGTGACCTGCTGGCTTTCACATCGGCCTAAAACCACTCTGCTCTCCCTCTCTCCCTCCCTCCCTCCCTCCCTCCCTACCATCTCGTCTTCTCTTGCCTTCCCTTATTCTCTTAAAGTCTCCCTTTCTCCCTCTGCCTCTCTGCCACTCTTTGTCTGTCTTTCTTTGCACCTCATTTGTAAAGACGCCCATCTTCGTCTAAAGACTGACTTTTGGAAGTTGAAGTTATGACTTGGTGATTGCGTCACCCGTTGACAATATTTATTCTCTTTCACAGAGAAGATTCGGCAATATTGTGATCAGTCCTCGACCTACTCTTTAATTTAACATCCTTCTCAGTGATCACTGAACCCTTAATCTTTTAAGTCTTTATTTCTAGCATTATTTTTTCCAATAATAGTTTGCTTTTCTTCTTGCGTCCAGCTTTGTGAATCTTTCCTGTTGTTTGTGTTGGTCCTTATATTTGTTACTGCAGTGTGTAGCTTTATTAAACACTCGGAGTCGTGCTCACAGTGTATACCCATGTTCACATTTATATATGGACAGGGGTTATGTGAGGAGAATTGTGGGAGTGTGCATGGCATGAATTCTAACCAATGAATGATGCCCAGAACTACATACACAGTATTTAAGGCGGAGCCAAGAAAACCGTAATGATGAAGCTCTGATGAAATATGATTGCAGTATTTAATGTTATCGCTCAGTATTTACTGTGGAGAAAGAATTAAAAACCTTGCTTTTGGTTGCTTTCGTAGCATTATTTGTCAACTGCATTATCACCAAAATGTATGTGTATATCAGGGTTTTACTTTATGAGAGAGCATTTTGGTCATTACTGACTCTTTTGGTTCGGCTTATTCTTGTTCACGGTCACAGTGGAGGGGGGCAGTGACTCGGCCCTTCCAGCATGCAATGAGCAGAGGACAGGGGAACTCCTCAAGCAGCTTGGCAGCGCATCATATGGTGAATATGGATAGACAAACAGTCGCACTCAGGGGCAATTTAGACTCTCCGGTCCCCCTGACCTGTGTATGTTTGGGCTGCAGGAGAAAACCCTGGCAAACACGAGGGGGGGATCATGCAAACGCCACACTCAAACTTGCTAAATGAGCTAACCACTGAGTCGCTGTGCTGCCCTGGTATTATTATAGTCACACCCTGTCTCTCTCCATCTCACCTTTCCTCTCGTCACTGTGCAGTTGGGGAAAATTGCCAGTATGTGTCACTTCCCCAGCAAACTGTGGTTCTCAGCTCTCCGCTGCGCTAATCATATTTCTTCTGGCAAGTTGTTAGTTCTAGCAGGAGGGAGGCAAAGAGTGGGGGGAGGGGGGATGGAGATGTGGTGGAGAGACGAAGAGGAAGGGTAGAAGGGAGAGCACGGGAAATGACGAAAAAGAAGAGAAGTGGGGACGTGACTGCCGTAATTAGTCAAGTTTTGCAGTGGCTTATATCTCAGACCCATTTTTATGAGCTGTGTTGTTGAAGGATACCTGGATCTCTCTCTCTCTCTCTCTCTCTCAATCCCTCCCCTTCTCTCTCCTCGTCCCCTCTCCCTCCCCTCCTGTCTGCGTCTCAGTCTCCACCTTTAAATAATGCAGTGTGAGAGATGTTTCGTACATACTGAGGAGGTGTCAGCAGACAGTTATGGGAACGTCAGCACCATTGCACCCACCCAAATGACACATACACGCGAGCGCAGCCACACATGCACGCACTTCTGTCATCTCGGTTTAGTGCGGAGCTAAACTCTGCCACACTGAGCAAATAATTAGATGGGTTTATACTGGTAACGTATAACATTAAGGGCCGGGAACATCAAATCAGCGGTAATGCCACACATTTATACACAAACACAAGCAGAAAAACATAATGGCAATGCCAAATATATTCAGATGTATTGCATTAAGCCGAGGCCATTACTGTTTAAATATTTACTGTTAAAATGTAAATGTACATTTATTTCTGTTATTGTTATAACAATAAGTCGAATTGGAAAATACACAAGACAATGTGTCTTAATGAATAAAGCTGACATCTTGAATACCCTAAAGTGTATATTACATGCCCTGTTGTAAGCAAGCATTTCACTAAATATCATGGTAAAATGATTTTCTCACAGCATCATTTAGACTGAACATATTTGACTTTTCAAAACTTCTTAGAATAAGGGATTTGTTCATATTATTCATATACAAATATTATAGACCAATGCCTATACCTATCAACCAAATAGCTGTACACCTTCCTTTGACTGTTCTCAAATAACTGAGATGGAGCAGTGATCCACTCTGTGTAAATATTAAGATGTGATAAACTTTACAATTTACAGGAGTTATATTTATTGCTAGTCTGAATTATTCAGGAAGGGCCGTTTTGTTCCTGATGCAAGATCGAAAACAATTTAGACATGGAAAGTTACTCTCATCCATTCTGTGGAGAATTGACCGAATCTAATTTTACCATACGAGATACGTATTACACGCTGTAAAATATATATACGGTATGTTTTATATTTGCAAGGAATTATGACCACTATGACAAGTTATTTTAGAAGACAGCGAATAATCATTAATTATATTAGATGTGTGAAGTGTAAAAAGCAGAACTTATTCGATCTATTCTTTTGTTTGATTAACAAAGATGATTGAAGAGTAATATGGTCATTTTTCTTTGCCTGCAGGGTGACCATGATATAAGCGCTAACATCAGCCAAAATTTAATGTGATTTATATTATACAATTATAACATGGTTGAATGCCAAATTGTTATTGCTCTTGTTATTCATTGTCAGCCATTTATTTATACCAATTACCACTTCCTTTTGACCATTATCAGGCTGATCTGCCCATTGGCCCACATGATACCTAATATATAGAAACTACATGGAGCCATAACGTAACCTCCTGTCAGCCGTGTTCAACCAAACCTGTCGTACAGTACAGATTCCCCACGTTTCAGGCCTCTTTCATTTTCACTTCCAGGAACTGCTTTTTTATTCTTGGCAAATATAGCCAGACATTTTTTTTTTGTCTGCCTGTCAACACCCGATGTGTTGCTACTTCAATAATCTCAATGTCAAATTTGTATTAGACAAGTATCTAATAATAGCCAGTCTGTTGGATAGATGGCTCTTACCAGGGTTTAGATGCAGAGAGCCGTTTCTTACTGTCAGACTGTCAGGATCCCCAGAATGCTGAGCTGATGAAATAATACAATTTGGACTCGATTTAATAAACAATAGACAGCACTTTGGCATTGTATTACCTTTTTGCATGCCCATTATGCGCTCTCTTTGTGAGGATGTTTAATTGCACTGTGACCTTGGCGTGGCACAATGAAGAACATTAAGAAAAGCAAAGACAGCAAAATATAATTACATTCCCACTTCTGTAACAGTTTGTTCAAGGGCAGTCCTGGAATTTGTTTTGTGTTTCTGTGATTAGGGTTCATCATTTATGCTAATTTTAATAGGAAGCACACAATGCACAAATGTTTTCTGAATTAAATGTGTTAATGGTTCCATGTTTCGGTGTGTACAGGAGTTATTAAATGTATGGAACACCCAACAAATCGCAAATCTACCAGACGGTAATACAGCAGAGAATAATGTGATAGAATAGATTATTATATTATTAATACTAAGGGGATATTTCCCATATCGTTTGAAAGGAGAATATCACCCACACGGCTTTGTACCCACAGCCGAGGCGAGGCTGCCTTTATGCATAATTCATATTTCCATATCGTCATGGTGATCATGTGCGATGAGTGTTTGCTCTCACAGCAGGGGAGCTGGTTGGTGGTGGTGGCGTGTGTGTGTGTAGTGTGTGTGTGTGAGTGTGTGAGTGTGTGTGTGTGTGTGTGAGGAGGGCTGCAGGAAGGGTGTGTCTAAGGGAGGGATCAAGGTGTCAGGAGGGACAGAAAAGGAGTGGGGAAAGGAGAGGAAGTGTGACTGGTAAAAACACTGGCTCCGCATTCGCCTTAATTATCACCCGTTTCAAAGCGGCCCATTTCCAGATTTTTCTAACTGCAGTTATTTTTACACAGTGGAGATAGACAGCAGGGATGGGATGGGGAGGCTTCGGAACAGCTCGTAAATAGATTGTGAGTCAGATTTACACTCGCAGAGCTACACCTCTCTGCCCTGTGATCCCCCAGGATTTTTGGGAGGCATATGAGTGGATTGCAACCCACTGCTTTCTAATTATATCTGTAAAAGTCATTATAACTCCATTTTGAGCAAATATTAGCTTGTAAAGCATTAGCATGTTTTAAAGCCAAAATAGCGAGGCATGTGACAATTAAATCATTCTATAATAAAACCTCTTTTAACATAAAAATAAACTATGTAATGGGATTCCAAAATAAAAATATCTTTGCATTCAAAATTAGAAATACATTATGTTGCTGTACCCTTATGTATTTTTTGATTGTATGAGTCGCTGTATTGACATTTCTCTACAGTCAACTATATGAAATACACATTTTTTGAGTAATAGCATTAGAGTCTGTTGGCTGCTGGTAAGTACATGATGAAAATTTTAGACAAATGTTTATTACCAACTAACAGCATTAAAGTGTTAGAAGGCAACAAAAAAGTCATGAGGAAGCTTGATGAGGCTAGACTTCTTATTTGGTTTGTGCTATTTCCCTTCAAAAACCACAACACACTCATGATTCTTGCTTCCTGACTCACAGATGCAGAAATATTGTATGAATGTGTTCAGTGACCATAACATTGACCTTGAGTTCAATGAACCACTAGTTTAAATACGCTAAAAGATAGCCTCCAACACCATTCTTTGTTTTTATGTCCAAAATAATAACCTTTTGCAAAGTGATTAAACATTCAGTCAAGTTTTTGAGTTTCAAGGTTTCTTGGGCCTACAGAATGTTCTTGGAGGGAGATTAGGGAAATGGCTGTGATTTAACTTCTAAGAGTTGATTAGAATATGTAGGAGGGAAAAGGAAACAAATCCTCCTATCCCTTAACAATTACTGGCCAAGTGCCTTTGAGCAATGTGTTAAACCCTCAACTATTCCACCAAATCTAAATAGGCTAGACTACTTTGCTGGATAGCCCTGCTTGATGCATATATGTTGAAATTAAATGTTAATGAAATGAAAAACAAATGGTAAAGAAATTAAAACAAGTGTTTTTCGTTTGATTAGTATGAAGGAAACATGTAATTCTCAGTCTCTTATTGTCTTTTGCTCCCCCCCCCCCCCCCCCCCCCCCACACACACACACACACACACACATACACACACACATAGCTGAACTTGAATTGATCTGATTGCTGCTCTGAGTCCTCTTGGGAATTCTTCTCTCTCTGTCTTGCTCTCTCTCTTTATATATATATATATATATATATATATATATATATATATATATATATATATATATATATATATATATATATATATATATATATACACACCTATACCCTCCACATCTCTTGCTCAATCTTGATATTCCATTCCAAGTGGACAAGATGGACTCAAATTAATTATCCCCACCCGTTATGGACACATAACAACCAAAAGCAGACTAAATGCACGCATTCACCCATTTTTTGTGTGTGTGGGTGTGTGTGCATGCGTGTGTGCATGTGTGTGTGAGTGTGTGTGAGAGAGATAGTGTGTGTGCACACTGTTTATACACCGAGGGGTGTGAAGTTGCTCATACTTAGTATTCCCTTGGTGTCTTGCAGAAAGATATTGCAAGGCGTTGTGTGTGTGTGTGTGTGTGTGTGTGTGTGTGTGTGTGTGCGTGTGTTTGTGTGTGTGTGTGTGTGTGTGTGTGTGAGTGTGTGCACATGCGCGCATGTGTGAAGGGTGGAATTCAGAATGGTATTGATTAAACACAGCAGGGGGTGAGTGTGTGAGCACTACAGATAGCTCACTCACCTGCCACTCTGCAGACACACACACACACACACACACAAACTGTCCGCTGGCTTCATTAGAAAGAGGCTGCCTGGCTTTCGATATGATGAATAAAATAAATCAAGGAATTTTGATTCAGCTTTGAGGTACAAAATATCAAATTAGTGTTGAAAATGGGTTTACGAATCGTTCTCTGTCCTTCTGGTGGGCAATACCGTCGTGTTTGAGAGGTAAACTAACAAAGAGCAAGTGTTCCTTCTGACAATCAATATCCAAAACAATGTGGCTATCGGTGATTTCTTGAATGAATGCTCACTTAGCCGTTAGCAAAACCTTGAACCTTCACTTTTGGTGATTTCTATTGTAAAAGATTACAATGTCCAGTTAACAGCTGAGCAACCACTCCATCTGCTAAAGCAGGGCTATTCAACTATTAACCCCTTTATGGTCTCATGAATTAACACTTTTATGTCTTTTTGCTAAGTTATGTGTATTGGGTATAATTTCAGACATACACTCCAGATATTACACATATTTTTCTTAAAAAGGTAGGGTGATAAATATCAATGCTCCTTACCCTGGTTATGTTTTAAAAAGGGGGACCAAATATAATGCATCCTGAAAACATTGTAATTTAAATCAAATTTCCTGCGACTCGCAGGTGAAAACCAAGTATGCATCAATGGTATGTTGGCGGAAAGTTTCTGAGGGACAGACACAGAGAGCGTGCACGTAACCATGGTAACTCACTGTCACTCCTGCATGCATACACAGTGTAAAAAGGAGTGGAAGAGACTGGCTGAGATTACCCTAATCTGCATAGGAATAAATTACAATATAGTAGATTTGTCACCCCGATGGTCTAAATAACTTACTGCTGCTCGGCCTCGTCTGTCCTGTCATACTGTTCTATATCTATGATCCGTTCACACTGACAGCACACGGATCATAGAATAGTATGGGCACAGTGTAGAAAAGCCTCCTTTCATGTTATCAGTTATGCACTAGTTTGTGTTTTGTGCACTTGTTCTGGACGGCAAATGAAGGATTTACTGTGGCAAAATGTCTGTTATTTGCTTCCTTTCTTCAGGTTTTACATTTTATTTATATGGAAACAGAACTCATCAGCGGACCGGCCAAGTTTTTGTTTTAAACATGTTCTATTTAGAACACTTCACTTTTGCCATTTAAAGTCCACCTTAAAAAAGGAATAGAAAAATACACTACAGCAGCTTTTTGGTCACCTTAAATCAGTTACTTTGAATGTAAGCAGTAGTTCTAACACTTGACACTCAACATTAATGGGTTTATTTCAGAGTTTGCATCCCATGTCAACACACATTTTCAATTTCTGATGCAAATAGAGTTCTAAGCCTGCAAAAAAAATGTTGCATGGCTTGCTTGTAAATACACCAGGAGGCTGACGTTAACGGTTCTTCTCAGTAGGGAGCTGGCGTTTATGGTAAATCTGACTTTACACAAATGCACTCAGCATGTGACTTCACGTCATGAGTTGAGGAAATGGTTTCCAAACCTGCATAGAGTAACCCGGTGATTGATTTGTTCCATTTGAGTGTTTCAGCTACCAGCGTCTTTAAGTGCGACACCACTGTGATTTTATTGCTCAGAGGTTATTGAGCTAAGTCGCAGGGATACTGTGAGTAGTCTTACATAACCCAGTTAGAGTAATAATTGATGGATTTGCGTAGTCACTGAGAAAAGCCTTAACCTATTATTGACAATAAATGAGGCATCATGTTTGTGTCATCCACAGAAGATATAACAACGCTAGCGACACTGATGAATGCAAAGAATACTATACTTAGGCCAGTTCAGCCATGAAACATACACTCACATGTTACATAACATCTATTCAATCCATGTCATGTTATTTACATGGTATTAACACCTGAAATAACTGTGATGCTAATAGACAATCAGAATTTGATCATACACATTATTGCTGCATGCACAGTACTACTTCTTTTGCCCTTCTCTTCCACATATTCTGTCTCTTGCTGTAAATCCTGTATCTTTGCATCACTATTTTGCCTGGTTTCCTCTTCATGTCTTCTCTCCTCATACGCTCTTAAGGATGCTGGGAGTCAGTCAGAGTTGGTAGTGCTGAGAGAAAGTAATTCTATATAATGCATCATTCAGCTTTATTGCTTTAATTTGCTTTGCCAGAATTATTTATATTTAATAGCTGAGCCATTGGGCCATGGTGAGGTTTGGGGGTCCTCCAGCAGGAAAACATGAAGGTTTTGTCTTTTTACCTATAGAATTTTCAGTGTAGGTAACATCCAAAAAGCTTAAAGACATAACGTCGACTATTTGCAAATAATTGTATTATTAATTAGTCTGAACATTTACTTCTGTAAATCAAAGGAACAGATTCGAAAAACGGACCATCGTTTCATCGCTGCGTCACCTTACATGTTAGTAAAGAACCTCTTCCTCTTGGTAGATGATTATGTACTGCTCATACATAATGCTCGGTGTAATTTGAAAATTTCCGATACCAATTCTGATATTGATACCTTGAAGTAGACCACATTTCTCTACTGTATAGGAAATTGTTTATACTTGAAATGACAATTTATAATGTAAAAATTCTGTAACAAGAGGTATTACTTCATTACAAAACCAACATTTTGGCAACAAGAAATGAATTATTCTACCAACCCACCAATTTCTGTTCTCAAATGTAACAATTTCAATAAATATGTATCGATTGATTTTCCAAATATTTATCATCGGCCCCTTTTCAAAATCCACATGAACCTCTCTTCACATCAGCATAAATTAGATCCACCACACAGCACTTATTTAAAAAGAAAATATGTCCTGTTTTAAGCCGCTTGCTGACAAGCAATTTAGGCTACTTTTTAAATGGAGTGACATAACAGTGAGGCAGTGGTGCAACTACCGTGAAGTACTGAATTTGACACCATTTTCCTCGAAAAATTTTCAACACCAGGTAGAACCGACATAACTTGTTTTTTACGCAGCTCAAATACATGCAGCAATGGCAGGTAAAATCCAGAGTTAAGAAAAGCAAACTACAACATCAACACACTGTATGTCGAAGCAGCCACAGCAACAGCAATAGTCAACAAGACTAGCTAATGCATAAGAACTGAGAGGAGAAGAAGAAGGAGTGGTGTAGTGTGTGGATGACCCATAACCAGCTTACGGTAATAAATCAAGACAGCAAGGATACATGCATGTCAAGCTGGAGACAAGTGACAATCTGCCAATTCAACCACAGAGTTTCATTTAAGGCTGAATACGTTAATATTTGACTTAGTCTGCTTGTACATAACTCCTCACAGACACAGGCACTAGCTTATGTGGGGAAGGCATACAGTTCATCAACTCCCAGTTGCCGCTGCTCCTTGATGCAGACGGTGAAATGTCCTATCAATCAAGCAGTCCCAAAGAAGGAAAGATACATTGGAGTCATTATCCTGCCTATCTCCGTACAATCTCTCAGTTCACCCTCCAGATTCATTGTGAGGGATTTCTCCCTTTCTCTTTGCGATACGTGAGCCACATGATGCTTATTCTCCATGGTTAGGGCCACGGAGGGGTTCAGCTAGATGGAGGAGATTGCATTTTGGAGTCTGATTCCAGCAAGAGAGGAAAGGAGAGGGGTAATATGCACACATGGACATTACATCTACTTTCTTTCTCAATTAAGCTTCACATACAACATGTTTAATGTTGTTCAGCAGAGGTGTTTAGCTGCCTTCAAAGAAATTGTTTATGATTATCCACTTACAATAATGAAGATGGTTATTCTTTCATTCAAATGCACTGATGTTTATAGAGATTGTACTCGGTTTCATACAGAAAATGGCCAAAGCCCATTTCCTACATTTTTGCTGTCCACAAATATCACAAGTAAAATTCTGTTGCAAGGCTGCATGTGTAGAAACACGTTGGTGTCCTTGTTCATTGTAGCTCTGTCTGTCTGTCTGTCTGTCTGTCTGTCTGTCTGTCCACATCCCTTTTTCTCTCTACCTCCCTCCCTCCCTCCTTCTCTCACACTCTATCTTTCCACACTACTGGGTTTTAATCACTGCTGTAATTGGCAACTCCCTGCTGTGCATGTGCACACACACACACACACACACACACACACACACACTCTGCCTAGCTGCTGCAAATCCCTCTGGCAATGTATATGTGTGCGTGTTGTGGGGGCAGGAGAGAGAGATATGGAGAGATAAGGATAATGAAAGAAGGAGAGTTTCAGAACTGCAGGCCAACTCACCAACTCAACAATCTGTCTGCTGTGAAGCGCTGTGAGGAAGTGGAGCTGTGAAGCCAAATTGTAATTATCTGAGAGAAAAAAGACATGGCTCAAGATTTATTACAGACCCAAACACTGTGTTGGAGTTACTGGAGAACCTGATGCTTCCTCCGCTTAGTCAAATTAATAATTAGCCATGTCATACTGAAAGTATGCCACATACTGTTTGTATAGGAACAGATACTTGAGGGTCTAATGAGAGTGTCAGATGCTGTGCAGAACGTGAAGCCCCTTGAGTCAAATTTGTGAGTTGTGATATTGGGTTATATAGATAGAAACTGACTCGGCTTGCATTAATAGATCACTATAAGAAATCTATGACAGATTAACAAATAAATAATAATAACACTCGGGGCAGACAGCTTCCAATGTTTGCACACAGTAAAATATTCATCTATTTCTACATGGGTGCACTTACTAGTTAGTTCAAGTTTGCACCTTAAGCCTCAGTGAACATAATAACTGTGTCTTGCTTCTGTTAGCTGATGAAGCATAATAGGGCAAGCTCCTGAAGTCAAAACAGATCATGTCTAGAAATAACAACTTTATAACTGTCTACACAAGGGACATCGATTCTTATTTGTTTCCCAAGGTTTGTGGATGATTATCTTTTGCTGCCAAAAAGGCTTGGACAAGTAGACCCATTTACAACCCCTGCAGTCATAAGTGTTGGAATTAGAAGCACTTGTGGTGTTAAAGTGCTGCAGTCATACATATTAATTAGTCAAATCCCCGTTAAAAACTCAAGTAAAAAGCAAATAAAAAACAAAAAATGACCTGTAATGTCTTCCAACTTTTGTCCCGATTTTGTGAAGTGTTACATTACCAAAACAATGTGGTGAATACAGAAATATCTGCATTCAATATTAGAGTACACGATCATTTGGATTCTGAATATCAATACATAGCAATATGTTGTATATTGATTGCAATGGATATTAGACATTGAATTAGACAATTTGAAAATTTCTTCGAGTAAAGGTGCATGTTGTGGTCTACTGTTGCTTTTGAAGAATGGCTGTATTGATTTCTACAACTGTGTTGTGCTTTTTTTTATATAGTGTTATGTTGTGTCTTTTACAAAATATGCTGAACTGGCTGTCAAGTAAAGCTAGAAACTACATTTTTACAGTCAGTTTGCAGTGACAGCTGTAATAATTAAAAATGGAAATTGTAAGATAAGAGGAGAGATGGTATCTTAGTTTTAGAAGTTGAACATGCTCCAATTAATTGCTGTAAAATGTCATCAAAAGTCAAATCACTTGGTGCATGAGTGCAAAAGGAAAACTTATTTTTCAAAATGTTTTACAAAATTTTGAGATCAGTAGATGAGCAGGGGTGGGCACAATAACAGGAACACCTGCTCTATATTTCATAATGCAGTGCAATATTGGAATTGATGAACTCGCTTTCTGTGAGACTGTCTGTATTTTGTTGTGTTGTTGCCAAATGTGTGTTGGTATGAAGTACGTATTCCCAGCCCACCGAATACTGCTGCAGCCCATCATATCACCACAAATCAGTCAGCGCTGACAGATTTACAGGAATTAGTACTTTGTGAGACATAAATCCCGGAAAGGCAACATGAGCAAAAGTAAAGCAGAGGACATTTATATTTATATATTTTGAGAAGTTGAGAAGTTTTCGCTCAGAAAAAAAAGAGCAGGAAGGTTTCATCAGATAAAATAGTTTGAAGGTTTGTGCTGAATATATTTAGGCTCATGGGACCAGCAGTTGCTGACCAAATCCTACACTGTGAGAACCATGTGACAATGGCCATGCTAAACTCGACGTTATAGAATCCCGGCTTTATGGTTATCATGGCACATTGGTCACAAAAGGGAAAGTTTCATGCTTTATCCGTGTGTGAGTGTGTCTGTGTGTGTGTTTTATGTGGGTCACCCCACCATGTCTAATGGCCCCTTGCTGCGTGCAGCGTCCTGCGCTGAGCTGCTCCCTGCTGTCACACTCACACACACAAACAAACGCATACACGCAGCGGGGGAGATTTCGGGGTGTCCCTCACCCTAATACCCTCCACAATGCATCTGTTGCTCCTGTTCTCAAAGTTGAAAGTTGCTCAGTGAAGTGCCAGCATGTCTCTGCTCTCTCCTTTTTTAGATTCGGTCCTCTTTTCTCATTGCCTGCTCTCTCTCCCTGTCTACTATCACTTTCTAATTTTATCCTACGCCATAGATGGGTGACTACTTTTTACTGTTTTTCTATGCAGTTAGGTTTCTGTTCTTTTATTTTACAGTAAGTTGACTAAGACGGGATTTTAAGGATGAGCTGATGACCCATTCTTTGTCTGCGTAAAGTAGAAGTGAAGGCTTGGCCCTCTGCAGGCCTCCACCACACAGACAGTGTCTATCAAACTGCTAGCAAGCCTCAAACAGGTGAGCATCTGCACCACACAATGCATACTTCTCTTAGACTTCATGTTATGCATCGATGGGCTATTTTAGTGAAAACATCTGGTATGTTTGTATTGTTGTCCTATGATTGTATTGTTGTTCTGCATCAAATGCATTTCTTCTAGATGGGAAATATATCAGTAATACTATGTTTTTCATGAAATTGCTCATTAGCATTATTAGTTAGTAGGCTAACACAATGCTTAACAAAGAATGGTATCACTATGTCTTATGTCCGCAGTAGAAAAGGTATCTTTTATTAGAAGTATCACTATTACCAGTCAGGTGCAGACAGGTTTTTATATACACGTTTAAATGTATTCTGCCTGAATGTGTGTTGTTTCCCTACAGAGACGCCAGTGTTTTTAAGTTTGCTCTGTGTCTATCTAGGCATAACCAGACAGTAGGCAAGAAAAAGATCATCATTAAAAATCTAGCACTGCGATTTTATTTACAGTCGGCATTCAGGAATAGTCTGAGGAGAGGGGAGGAGGGGGAGAGGAGGGGGTGGGTGAGGTACATAGTGGGAAAGGGGGAAGGAAAAAGAAGCGCAAACACTGAGATTCTGAAATTTCAGATTACAACGGCTACGACCTGCCCATCCCCACCGCACACCTGAAACACACACATAAACACATAAACACAGGAGCATATCAGCAAAACGCACAGAGAAGACGTGCATCCATATACAGTGGGTTCAGTCAACATTCATGTTGACAAACTTGCTGCATACTCAAAAGTAAAAATTGCATTAAGCATCTCCGCATGTACTCACAGACAATCCAAAACATAGCACGCGTATTGACTTCAATCCATAAAGCATGGAGACACAGTCATACACACACACACACACACACAAAGACTAAATCTCAGCCACAGAGAAGCCAGCTACGTCAGTATATTTTCACACTGCGGTAGTGTCTCTTTGTCTGCCTGTCGGCCAGCCAGCTGTAAGATGGAGGGCGAGAAATATGCTTTTAGAGGACGGCTTCGTAAGACACGGCTTTGTAATTTTTTGTTTCTACGCGACACTGTGATATTGATTTCTGTCACACCGTGATTTTAGTTTTGGTGGGGTTTTTTTTTTTTTTTCATCAACGTGTGTCTAATTATTTGTACGCCAGTTGGTGAGGGTTTATCTGCGTGTGCGCATGTCTAACAATGCATCGATCACACCTGCTAGTTCTAGCGTTTCACGGTTATGTATGCTTAGTATGTGAGATATGTGTCCACACACAGCTAACACGTACCTGGTGCGCATTGTGTGCACATTAGCAGGGGATGGCGACCTTCTGTCCACCTGTCCACGGTATCAGCTGTTGTTTGTGTTGCCACTTGCACACACACACACACACACACACACACACACACACAGACGCATAGAGCTGGGGTAATTTGTTCCGATCCCAACCTTGTTGAAAAGGAGAACTGCACGCAGAGACGTCCACTCACATGCCAGCAACAGGACGAGATCACAATATGCATCCCAATACCATGACTCTTTATGAAAACTTGCAGTATGATTTGAAATTTCTTTTGAGGCTGTTTGATTAATTGCTGCTAATATTTACATTTTATATATTTTGTAGGATGTAAAGTCAGGTGTCGTAGCAGATGTTCATCACCACTGCGGGGTTCTTGGATATATAGGGAACATCAAAGACACCTTTTAACCACTTCATCACTCATTTGACCCACGGCAACAATGATAAATGCAATAAGTACCTTCCTGCAAACCTCACTCTAAATCCAGCACAGCAGTGCAACGGGTAATACATGCCCTTTTTTTTTACCTGGCAGTCGACGGTCTTGCTCTGCCTAAAGAGAAAGCCACTTCAAGGGAAAACACACACACAGGCACGAAATGAAACCCCAGAAATGCACGGTGAGGCAGAGGAAGACACAGACACGGAGAGGGTGATTCAGATGTATAGAAGGCCTCGGCGAGAGAGATTTTACCATTGTGTGATAAACACAAACACAGATGCATTGAGGCTTTGATTTCAGGTTGCCTTTCCCTGCTCGCAGTGGGAGCTGTCCTAAAGAAACAGCCCTCACACACATACACACTCTCACACACACACACACACACAAACACACCGTGGACCGGACTGATAGGATTAGAGACTGGTGCTATAGTCACTCTCTCACCCCCTCTCTCTCTCGAGCCTGCCAAGCCTTGATTATTCACAAGGTTAGTTCCTGATTGCCTATAGCAGTAGCAGACACAGGTTCATTATCTCTCAACCTCCTTTCCTCTCCCTCTCGCTGCCTTCCCCATCTTTTAGGCACGAAAGTTGAGTGAAAAGGCAACGAGTAGTGAGAACTAAAATGCACAGGCTCACAAAAGATCCACCCAAGCAGAGTGGCTAAAATTTGCTTTGTATTTTTACATTTTTAAGGTTGCAAAAAAAAATCAAAATTCATGCAAAAATTGAGTTCCTTGTCAACAGAATTTTCAATTATTTCTATGAGTGCATTGTGTCTCTGCTGCTGCAGTCTTTCCTTATTTTCCATTTAGCCGAAACACTTAATCACACCTTTGATGTGATAATTAGGGAATTCGATTGAGGATGAAGAGAATGATTTCATTGTTAAAATAATTTAAACATTTATACACCCTACTTTAGTCAAATGTGTGTCTCGCTCTATCCATCGAGCGATCGTTCACTTTATCTCTCTCCATCTCTCTGTCAATAAGATGCACATTTTTATATTTCAGTTTATATTATTAATGGCCTGGTTTGGCTCCAGATCCTCAGAATATTATTAATGCATTTGAGGATTGATGCCAGCTGTCAATTATCTTCATAGAAATACAGTAGAAGTGGAGACAGGCGGGATTTGCAGTCTACTGATGACACTGTGTGCGTGTGGTGGAGGGAATCGGTGCTGCTGCAGCAGGCTTCAAAAGGGAGCCGTCGGCCAGTGCTCTGCTGTCACAGAGGGTCGTTATAAAACCCTCACCGTTAGCTCGGATTAAAAATACAGCCTACAACTCATGATTAGGGTTAGCGTTATTAGCAATTTAAATTTTGGAAATGCATTCGCTCCTGAGAGTAATCATCCCAATGTTTCATTACTGTTATTCTGACGACGACTGCAGCTTTATTTATTTGGTTCGTTTGTTGTCAGGATATGGAAGGAGTGTTAGTTTTCCCTTCTGTCTCTTGGACAATGTGCCCATTCGGGGGAGAGTGTGAGTGTAGTGTTGACACATGTTAGTGCTGACTGATTAGTCGACACATAAAGGAACACGCAGCTCCTCCATCACTATTCAGCCATTTTGTCTTCCTGTCTGAGTGGCTGTGTGTGTGTGTGTGTGAGAGAGAGAGAGGCTTTTGTTAAGGTAATGCTGAGGAGAGAGAGAAAGAGTGAGGGAGAAGACACCGTGAAAAATCACACAGACCATATCCGAATCCCGATGACCCAGCGATGCTTCTCTCCTTTAATGTCCGCACATCGGAAGCGTACAATTTCAGTTATTTTCACCTCAAAAGTCTTGCTGTATTAAAAGCAGGGAAGCACTTGAAATGAAACATTTTTGCTGATAAATTGGTAGGAAGGTGTTGTTCGGGTCTGTTGTATTGTGTCTTAAGTGGATTAACAGAGCGGTCAGTGAGACAGGCAGCCAAAGTGGCAACCAGAACCGTTTTTTAAAAAAAGCTTGTGTCGCCTCTGTTGCTTCAAATTTTCACACGATACTGATTTGTTTTTCTTAGACTTTCCCACATTCGCGGGGTGGAGTTTGTGTAAAAATCGTTGTGTAATCTTTTTGATAAAAGCATGAAAGTTGACTCAGTCACATCCTACATATTTGCAGACATTTTATACATTTGAGGCTTATTCGTTATACTTCATGTGTTTGAATAGAATTCTATAGATTTTATTTGAATCTACTATTATTTCAACATGTTTTTTACAGGTACAATGCCAAATCCATAATGTGAAATTCACATTTTCTGATTATGGTCCCTGCATGCCACGCAGCAAGCAAAACGTAAAAGTACTGTAAGATACGGTAGCTTTCTGCATTTTTGTATCTTCACGTGAAATTGTAAAATGTCACAATTAAAACTGGTTGTTTTAATATTCTGATTAGTTTCACAACCTCTATTTAAGAAACACAATTCCAGTAATGTAGAGTATTGCTAAATGTGCTATTTAAGAATTTAATTTGTGATATAATTTGAACGTATGTAAAAACATAGATATGGGTCAAAATGTTCAAGGTAAAGTCATTCAGAAATCCATCACAGACACCAACCAAATATTTCTTATAAAATGCACAAAAAACAACCGATTGTTCATCAGCATAGTTTGACATCAATTCAAATCAAACTAAATGTCATGGAATTATAATTATATTTCTATTTCAACAAATAAATGTGGCCCTTATAAGAATCTGATTATTTTAGGACATGATTCATATTTTACCCAAATTCTCTACAGCAGACCATAGTATTCTAATCTGTAACATTGAATCATGTCAGGTAATAACTCAAAATATGTATAATATAGGGATGATCATACCTTTTATTATTAACTTAATTTAGTCAAAATGTTCTAAATAATTGCTTGTCAACATTAAGTGAAGTATTTGATTTTTAACAAAGTACAACCTTCTGATTTGGTTGAATACTAATAATATATTAATATAGTTCATAGTATAATATTCATTATATTATTATAAACATGGAAAGAACACGGTATATGTAGACGTGTTTGAACAGCATAGCTCCCCCTCTGGCTTTCAGGTAGCTTAACATCTCTAAAGCACCTCATTTGATGGGTCCAGTCTGTGTGCAAAGTCAAATGAATAATGCGATGGTAACGCTTATTCTTTGTTTTTTCATTTTGGGCTCCAGTCTTGCTTTTATTCAAAAGTTATAATGCAGAAGAGTAATATTTCAGCTGCACATCATTATTTATTTCATATAGTATGTTTGCTGTTTCCTCAAGGTCATTATGTATTTGTTGATATATTCACATACTTTACTAGAAAATCAAGCACTGAGCAATTACATAAATTATGATATGATAGTTTCCACTGAAACATGATTTACATTCCTGTTTAGAAAACAGTCATATAAGTGTACTACTGTAGATATGATAAAAGCCAGAATGCCATATTTTGACGAGAGTTGTGTTGAACATTTGGTATATTCTTTATATCAGACTATTCATAGAGATCAAAATTAAAAGCTCCTTTCATATTTATCATTATGCTGCATATTTCTTATCTTCACAGTGAAGAAATGCTCACACCTTCCAGATATATTATCATGCTTCGTGTTTCTTATCTCTACAGGTCATATATACGTCTATATGTACACACTTAACCTTGCCTTAACAATAGACCAACATGATAAGATTTCTATAGTTTCCTGAGTGCTGAGATTTACCTTCAAGGCCTTGAAGTCGTATCTAATCAAACAGCATGTTTTATTCTTATTATTTCTCTCAAATTGCTTTGAAATAAAAAAAAAAAATTCAGTCGATACAAACTGCTGCAGGTTGCGTTCGTGCATGTGATGGCGTATTCAGGAGCGCAGTCTTTTTAAATTAATAATAATAATAATAATAATAATAATAATAGGTCTGTTCTGTCATTAACAAAACAATTAGATGTTTTTGTAGTTATGCTTTAAAAATCGTTTCATTTTTCACTTTTAGTTCAAAAGGGAATTTCACTGATTATTGGCATTGATTATTTTATCCTTGCATGCAATTTTGTCTTGAAGCTAATTTGATTGAGTAAAGTTAGATTTATTGGGGCCTGCTTAAACAGTAAGATGAAAGATAATATCATCCACCTCTCCACTGGTGTCTGGCATTCTTGCTTTTTCCTGTGTTATCAACGAACATCAAGGAATATAAACACAACGCTTTTCAGTTCAATAGCAGTGAATGAGTTGTAGAATAAGAGATTATCGTGGAGGGGCACAACGTCTGTAACAGCCTTAAGACGACTGTGCATTAAGGCAAATAGTCTTTTCACATTTAAAAGGAGCGTCTTCTCCTCACCATTGAAACTATCAATTCCATTCAGTCCTATTAGCTTTGACTGAGGCCTGTGCAGCTGCTATTCATGTCCAACCATCTATGTAACAGAAAAGTGTTGTCATGACGGTGTGTGTGTGTGTGTGTGTGTGTGCGCGCCGCAGCCTTTTGAACTGAGGTTTATCATCCCCGATACTCCCTTTCTGTTGTCTATTTTTCACTCTTTCTTTTTCTGTCCACACACTCCGTATCATGAACACACACACACACACACACACACAGTCAGTCAGTCAGACCTACGGCAGATCAGTCATGCTCGAGGTCGTCTATGGGCCGACTTGACATTGTTGTCTATAAGCTGCTTTGGAGCAAGAGGAGAACTTTAAAAGACAATTGCAAATAGTTTGTACAAGAAAAGGCACACTTAAAGGCTTTTTTCTCACGTATGGCTCGATGTCAGTGAACCAGACTGTGTGGACGGGGGGAGGACGTCGATTTATTCTCAGTTCAAACCTTGTGAATAGAAACTGCAATTGATTTGCTAATGACAGAGTATTCACTCTTAATAAGATGGCTATAACAACCTTGTCCTTCTCCGAATTGAAATATTTGGAGGAAAAGTGGCTTTGTTAATTGATTAAACTGAAGGTGAACTGGAGCCAGCCGTGCGGGATGTTGTTTTATGCTGCGGAAAGATGATTTGAGATAAATGTGATACAGCTGTTGATGTCAGTTTTGTTGCTTGAAATTGTTGAGGCAAACCGAATTATGATTATTGAATGAGTGGAAATATATGCTCAATCGTTTATTAAATGAATCTGAATGTAATCAATGCTCATGGGAAGCGCTCTCTTCGGTGTCGGTGGAGGCTGCCTGGCTCAGGCTGCCAATATCAGTGTCTTCTTTTGATACATGATTTAGTTGAACAATTGAAATCATATAGGATTTGACTTCAGTCAGTGTTCTGTATGGGTAGTATTGTCATTAATTTTGTTTTTCTTTTTATTACTATTCGAAGGAGTGTGGGATTATTATATACTATTGAAAACAAACAACTTTCTTTAATTACTTTGGGCTGCAAAATGGTCAAGAACTGTTAGTCAGTGATGTTTTCTTTCACAAATAAAGTAAATAAATAAGACTTAGTAATGATTATTTATTCCTCAGTTTAATTCTGTAACAGGCAGCACTAGTAGCATCATTTTAGCATGATTTATGTTTTTTTATTTCTTATGTTTGCTTACCCAGACTAAATCACATCTGCTATATCATGACTAAAATCACTGAAATGACACTCCCCCCTGGTCTTCCCCATCAAACTAGCATGTGTACTCGTGTGGCTTTTTAAAGTTATTTCTTAGTTCACAGTGACATGACAATAATATTGACAGTCATTTGGGATGTGCTGTGTATGGGATGCAAAAGGCATCTAAATCCAGATGTGATTGGCTTTAAAGAGCAGCTGTTGACACGAATCCAGCTGATAAATGCCTTTTAGGAGCTTTAAACCCTTCAGCTCCAGTAACTCTGCATGTGGAGTTTAATTTGAACATGACATCATGAGATATAATGAAATATCAGGGAGTGGTGTGGTAGCTTAGTGTTCTAGCCACATATTCACACTGTCATCTTGGTTGAAATCCAGGACATGGCCTCCCTCTCGCTCTGCCGGTCTTGTTTTTAATAAAACATTTTAATTAAAAAAAAATGGCATATATATATATATATATATATATATATATATATATATATATATATATATATATATATATATGATAAAAAAAACAGCTGTGAACACAATCCATGGCCTCCCTAGTCCATAAGCATGCGGTGGCCGTCACCATGACGTTGCTATGCAGTAATAGTGTGATGATATTGTGCAGGAAATCTCAGCATGATTTCACAGGTAGGTCTCAATGCTGCACATCGTACAGCTGCACTGGGGGGTTTCACTTGTTTCTGACTCCCAGACCCTCAGTTGCAGTGTGTCTGCGCAGGATAGAGTGCGGGATGGAGGACCTTCACCATGGCAACCACTAATGCAGTATAGATGCAGAGACTGAGCCCACTGTTAATACAGGATCCATGGAAGGCAGGTGAAATGTCATGCAGGCTGTTGTTTTAAATGAGCACGTCATGTTTTTGATGTCTAGTGTGGTCCCGACTAAATCCCACTTGGCTCTGCTGTGGAAATGAGGTCCCTGTATTAGTTCGTCACCAAAGCATCCTCTCTACTCTCCTTTCAGCAGTTTGTAGATGACAAAAGAATCTCTCCACAACATGGCTTCCTGTATTGCATTTAGCAGCACTTCATTTTTTTAACGTCAACTCTGCCCGTATTGTCAAGTGTCTCCTTCACATTGTTTCCTATATCGGCTTATACTGTCCAATCCTCATAATCCCACTGTAGTCTGAGTCAAATATCTGGTTCCTGCAGTGTCCTCTCACCTCCTTCTAGGATGTGATTTCTGTATCCTCCTCTGCACACGCTGGATTACAACTGGACAACTTTGAAAAATGACACATACCGGGTTAGGATAGAGCTTTGATTAAAGTGGCTTTTTGCTTGATGATTTATCAGGTTTTTGCCATCGGAAACAATAGGGTAACAATTTCACCACTGTATGTTCTGTGGTGAATAAGAAGATGTTTAGATGATGCAATGTTTGCATGTCATGTGTAAAAGAAACTCACTGCACTGAAATATGCAGTGTAGCAAACAAAATAAAATATAGATATACAGAGGTAGTGCTGCTTCATAGTTGATTAAAGCTAATTAATCCATATTTGTGTGGATTATTGAGTTCAAGGACTAACCCATGTTTTACGTGGAGGACACTAGGCCTCATTTGTCTCATTCCCAGGCTAAATAAGAGAAATGTAATATTATATTTATAACCAGCGTGGATATTAACCTAGACGAATAAACACATTCACAGTTTAAGACACCTACAGCTCCAAAGTGTCTTAAAAAGAAATTATGTGTTCGGTTTGCACGGCAGTGTGAGAGCCATTTTTCAAGAAGGCCATAAGTCACAACCCTCTACACGAGAGTGTCGAAAACAAACAGTCCTTCCATGTAGCTTTCTTTAGTGCTTCCCTGATCTGGGCTGCTGTTCCTGTGTGCGTGTGTCCCTGTGTGTTCGGGGGTGTTTGTTTTGTCTGCCCCTATCTATAGCTGTGTCCTGCCCCTTTCTTTCACAGTTAGAGAAAGGAACCACACCCCTCAGGCCTTGGCCTAGCGTGTGTGTGTTTGGCGTTTCGTTCTCTTGGGATTTGGGGACTACTGCGGTCTCTGTTCCTCAGCAGTAGGCATGCAACACCAAATACATGTATATTTGCACAATAACATAGGAAAATTGTACATTACATACACAGGTGTACACACATTCACTACTTTATACCCTTTTGCTCCTCCTACACACATGAATAACTCCATCCATATAGAAAGCATTGAAGGAAACACGTAAACATGAAGGCATGTCTATGTCAATGCAAGCATACTGACAGACACAAGATTGCACACACATGTGCATATGTAAACACACCGCGTTAGCTTTAGCCAGTAAGAATAGAGCTTGAATGTGACCTGTGCTTCCCTGGTGAATATGAACCCCCCCAGGGAAAGCAAAACCTCCCTGTTTTTATGTGTTTGTGTGTTATTTCTGTTCCCCTGGCTTCTGTGTTTCATTAGGCTCGTCCTGTTGTTTGGTGACAGCAGAATGCACATACACACACATGCAGTTTCCTCACAAGCATGCATTAAGCCGGATGAGTGTACAAGTCAGGGTAATGGTTGATTCTGTCGAGGTGTGTGTGTATGTGCATGTGGTGCAAGCAAGTAACAATCCATGCAATCCCCTATGGCTTGCTTATATGTGCTGGTCCGTATTCTAATTTTTAATCTGCTCTGGCACATTTTTGTTACTAAACTATAAGACACATTTGGAGAACACTACGTTGGACTAAAAAGTCAAAAATTCAAATCCTGACATTTTTTTTAACATGGGAATGTTGTCAGACCAGTTATGTTGATACATTATAGAAGATGAAGGACTGATCTTTACCCAGTGAGCAGATTTATACTGTAAAATGTTCAAAGTGAATTGATCTGCACTTGCACGGTATTGGATAGCAGCGGAATATTACCAGCAAAGGTGCACAATAATTCAGTCAGTATGGAAAATACAGCTAGAAATCAATCTTTTTGTTTTTTTCACTATTTAGAATAAACGTTTGTTGTATTGTATTATTAAATTAATGCAGCTGTATGTATTTTATAAACCACATTTATTCACATACAAACATATTCATGTTGATGTTGTTCTGTTCTGTTCTGTTTATTTTTCTCAAATATGCCTTCTTGATGTCCATACCAATCTGCATTTATTAATAAATTGCAGGTGTAAATACTCGTCCAGTGAACTCCTCGTGCTGCCATGGTGGAACATGAATCCAGCTGGAAGAACAAGTGCTGTGTGGACTCCCTGAAGTGGTGCAACACTGGGTCATTGGAGAGCCACAACATGTTTGGGAACAGAACAGCCTGTGTTATTTCAGCACAGCTTGTTGGATGAAGGGCCATTTCACAGGCATTATGGATTAATCTTTGGCAGGATCTCTCCAGGATCAAACAAAATTGGATGTTTAACCTCATGTGTCCTAGAGCTGAGAGGTCTCTTGTGATAAACCAGGATAAAGAGGATTGAACCCGACCAACATTGGGTTAAACATCACATACTTGTAAATTTATTTGAACTGACTCTTTATGAAAAGCTGAAAATATAGTGTGCATTCACATCCTTCCTCAGGTAAGTATAATCCAAGCCTTGAAAATGTTTAAATGCATAACATTATCCCAGTAATATATCACTGCAGAAATAGGACAGGGATAGGCCTCTAGTGTAGTTCCCCAATCCACTTTATTATTGTTGTTATAAATAAAAAAACTTTGAATATATTGTAGTGTTGTTCTTTCTGCACACTCCACCTTTTCCGTGTGATCCTTGACTACTCCTCCAAAAAAAACAAAAAAATAAATCTAAAAACCCTTTATAGACTTTTAAGCAAGCCATACAATCACCTGGTGTGCTGTTCAGGTAAAAACCAGCAACCTCCCATCTCTTGCCTCGCTTATTATAAACAGTTGGTAATATCGTTGCAAGTATAGAAATATTACCAAGTTCAGTTTGACATGTTTTAGGGCCTAAATTCAACAGGAATGCCTGGATATGTGATACATATAGGCACCAATAAAATGCACAATATGAGTGACATTATATCAAAAACGTTGACAAAGATGCACTGAATGCATAAATAGTTTGCTTGAAGCACAGACAGTAAATCAGATGATAAACCCTATAATCGTAATCCAGTGATGTTGTGACAATCTTTCGCTGACTAAATGTTATTGAAACTAAAGTCCAAGTCTAACCATCTCTTGAAACACTGTCAGCCCCCCACTGTCTTTGTTTAAGAGGACATTTTCCCATGATTTATTCATTGGGCCTTTTGCGACAAGTACATGCATTGTGTGACAGAAATACCATACAGTCGGGATTAATAATAAATGTATCATAGACATTTACGTTTTGAAAGGCTTGTAAACAGTGGTGTTAACGACGTCTGCATTTTGATTTATGATGCTTTAACACTGTTTCTTCAGGTACAACTCTTAACAAACGTGTGAAATGTACATTCACCGGGGGTTATTAAATATGCCCTTCAAATCTCATAAAATGCTTTTCCAAATTCAAGCTTAACTTAAAGTGGCAGTCCGTAAGATTTGAGATACGTTACTTGTAGCGGCCTCTTTGTCGGTAGATGGAACTGCAGGCGAGCCTCGGGGACCTCATCACCCTCACCCAACAGTGTCGACTGTCTCTCATCTGCGTGATGCCTTCAAATGCTGCACACTGGAAGGAGGTCCGTTGTTTTCCCTCGTTGGCGGTCACTTCTTTGAGTGGAAGTTGAATGGTCTTCTTTCTCTGCCTGTTGATCCTCCCTTGTGAGTCAGCAGTAATGAAATGTACCGGTCAAACACTTTAGACTAGAGGGAGCCTGATTAGTAGTTGGAAGTTACCGATGTACAGTTACAATGAAACGCAGCATACGCTTCCGTGAGTAGCTCCACCTGGGCAGACCAACCGCTGCTGACTGACGTAAAAAGCATGACTTATTTTTAATTGTGCGCAGGAATGTCACCACAGACACTGAGATCCTATTTCTGGGCAAAGCAGCAGCACTTTTATTAGTGAGTCGTATGATCAATCACCATGTTTTAACTCACTCTTTGATAGATAGTAACTTAAAAGACAATTAAATAGATGAAAATGTTACAGACTGCAACTTTAATCACATATCAATATATTAATCCTAACAGGAAATATAAACAACTAACTTTTCTGAATAATTTTGAAGTGTTTTTTATTCGTAGAAATGTTTTAAATTGGGTGAGCTCTATTTCACAAGAGAACTTTTTTCATGAAGAAACTCACAAGTGCACTCGCTTCCAAAAGAGTGCACTTGTGAGCAGGTTCAGATCATCAACCATCACAAGCATGATTATGTCAGACAACGTGGGTTTGCTCTGTTCAGAGATAACATTTTCATTATATTTTTTGCACCCAAAACCACGTTCTTTAGTGTTTGATATTAAGAATGTATAATGGAAAAGTTGGACAATACTTAGTGTTGAGAGAGGAATACAGTACATGTCCTATTCAACTCAGATTTCTACAGTCACCAGGCTTTCTCACAATACCTTTCCACCACTGTGTTTTGGAATATCATTAAAACAACTGCACACCAGAGCATTATGTCATCTCGTTTTCTTTCAGTCACTGTGCCTTGGTTTGGTTTTGGTCATATCAACATGCTCCTGTGGAATTGTGTCACACATGAAAGGAACCGCTGGATTTCACAAATCACATCTGTACATTTAAACAACTGACAGCAGTATTTCCCACTACGCTTTCAAAGCCATTCAAAATCAAATCAATCACTCTCAGTTGAAGTAATTTTCCCTTGCTGCAATCTAATGACATGCAGACTCATTCTAGGTGATGTGTTATAAATTGTGTACACTGGCTATGTTGATATGATTCCTCTGTATATCCTGCCCAGGGAATGCCATGTTGACTGAATTACAATTTGGCTTTCTGTAATGTATTCCACTCACATACTGTAAATAATGGAATAGCCTGTAGACAGATGACAGGAGAGGCGTTTACTTTTGTTTGCCCATGACATTGTTAGCTGTAGAATGAAGGGGCATTACGCAGGTAGCACCTGCTCTCTACCTTTAATAACACAGAGATTAAGAGACCAAACACTGACTGGAGTACTTATAAAGCATATTTAAATTTCCTATGCGGCCTATCCACTAACTTACTTACTATTGAGCCAAATAGAAAGTCATCTGAAAATTAATAGCCACAACTCTGTGATCTCGCAATAAAGGGGAGATCACACTACTCACTTGAAGGACCTCGGCTATGCCCATAGATCGCTAATAATTTTAATGACTGAATCTGCTGTTTAATGAAGTCAAGAAAAAAATGATTCATCTAACTCTAACGATATTTTGAAGAAATAATCCTTTCAGCAAAGCGTGCATTGTTTGATCAATTAAGTCTGTTAAACAATTGCCTGAACTCTGATTTTCTTCCACTCAAAGTATCATAACATTAGTGATGAATAATTTCCTTCGTATGTGAGATTTGATCTAATTCACAAACACAATGGAGTATCAGATTCGTCACTTGCTCAAGGTGCTCCAACCTGCTGAGTGACTTTTTCTTTTCCTGTTGCCTAATTGCACAATATGTTTTAGGAGGCTCATAGTCATTGAACTGCTTACTGTACTTACACATTAAGACAGCAATTTGAATGACCAGCAGTATAGGGAGTTAGTGAACAAAACAGGCCAGCACTTGAGACCACTGACGTTTGACAGACATCCGGTGTCTATTGATAGACTGTTGTGCAATAAATCCTTGTCAAGTTTTTGTGGTTTGTAATGTTTATTATTGTGATGTAAAATGAACATAATTTGACCCATGGTATCACCTAGTTCGTTTAATAATACATTAAATAAGAACATGAAACAGATTGTGTTTTTCCTAACATCCCATTTCTGTGTACATTACTGATTGTGTGCACTATTTAACTTGTTTTTAAGTCTGCAGGGTTTAGTTGTTTGTTCAGTCTGGGTCAGGGGACAGGTGATGGTGATAGAAGTGATGCTGTTTGCGTTGAAACTCACTGTCTCACCATGTATATGTTGCGGGAATTATGCGCTTTTCACAATCCAAGAGGTTTAACTTGGGGAAAGAATCGGATTTCCCTTTTGTAGTCTGCCGGATCTTCATTCAATTGTGTATCCATACTCGCGCTGTAGAGATTCATTTTTCGCTCGTTTTGCTTAGTTAAATCAAATAAAACTCACAACCGAGGCACGTAGTTGTTATGATAAGTAAATATACGCAGAGGCGCGTGAGACTGGAATGAATAAGACACGAATAAGATTTTAGTTTCTACTTTATTCGAGGACACGGCAGGATATCTGACCGCTGGAGGTGTTCTCCGGTCTATATAAAGGCGCCGCCATCTTACATTTTCCAGTCGCTGCTGTTCCGGCCAAGTCGTTATCGACTGCGAAGGGAGTGAACGAGGGCTCCCCGCTGACGCTCGCCTTCACATATCCTTGACTTTTTCCATCTCTACGTGGTTTTTACTCTCCAGGACTCGAGTGGAGGGACTTGCTGTGTTGACAAGGGTATGCTTCAAGATTCAAACTATCGGCTTCACTCAGTTTCTCCCTATTTTCCTGTCGGGCTCTTCCCGAATGCCAGCGGGAGTGGAAACGGTTGTAGTATGCGGGCCGGCTGGGATGCTGCTGCTGCTGCCGCAGCTAGCGAGCCAGCCGGTTTCACGGCAGATATTTGGGATATGCCAGTTACCGCCGAATGGGAACATACATATTTCACAGACCGTACCCATTGACTTAATGGTAACGCGGCGTCTGTCTTCGCTAACTAGACTAGTGTTTAGAATTGGTTTGCTGTGTCCAGTGGATTTCCGGTTGATTGGGGGACGTTATTCGGGATTCTGGGGCTCACGCCGATGTTCTTCCCTGGTTTATTTGAATAGTTATCGTTAGCAAGTGGTAGCTACGGTTAGTTAGCCAACTACCATTAGCCCGCTTATGCTGCTGGCCACATTCCACTATCCTGACTCATGTTTGCTCGACTTATGTGTCGCCTTTCGGTCGGTTGTTTTTGCAGCTGGCTTAACCAAGAGACAATAATTGGTGACGGTACGCGCGTGTGAGGCTCGTGGATATGTGTCGTTTTAAGGATTTAAGTTAACGTTCGCCAAGTCACAGACTCTAACGTTATGTTAACTCAAACATTTACCCCCCAAAGTTTAGTTGGAACTTCGTAAAACTGAAAAGTACTTGTAAACGATAAATCGAACAAGTTGTCACCGGAGTCGCTCCGACGTTTAGTTTATATTTACGTTTTCTAGGTCAAAGGCTTGTGAGAGTGTGTTTTCCAGTCGTCCTTTTAAACAAAGACCGACAAATTCCTCCCAGCCGTTGTTGCTTTGGGAGGAAGACGAGGAGGAGCCAGAGTGTGAAATCTGAGTCAGTGGTGTTGGAAAGTCAGGGGCAGCTGTGGGGGAGAGGGTGGCCCCGACATCTATTATTTGGATGGTTTGCATACGTATGCATATGTTTCTTTTCATTAACATATATGTATATAGATATGTAAATACTGGGTGTTTACTTTTCTGCACGGTCCCCTTGCACGGCCAGATGTTTGTTTGGCTGCTGGAGGGGGACAGGCGGGTCAACTTGATAAAGTTGGATGCCTCCTCTTTTCGCCATCCTGGCGCTGCTGAATACAAGCGATACGATGGCCTCTGTTTGTATGTGATTTAATGACGCAAGACAGCGTGGTGTAATTATTTTTTATACGCCGTTTATTATGTTTTGGTTTTATTGGCAATAATTAAATGGAGATAATCAACGTATCCAGCGGCAACGTATTTTTATATTTTTTTATATCGCGGTATCGCTGCCAGTAAATCACTTTATTTTAATAGGATCGATCAACATGAATACATACACACACACTACAGAGCAGGGGTCGAGTTTTTACACAATTTCCAAACAAAAAACACCAGCCTCGGACGTTTTTATCCCCCGCAAATCAGGGTTAAGTGGGTTAAATATTTTTGTTTGCGTCTTTCTGTGGTCCATCGTTGAAATCCCCCATCAAATTACACAGTGGAACAAAAATAAACTGATAACCAGTCATCTCGTCAGCAAAACGTTCTTTTTCGACGGAAGCGTGGGTGTAGTCTACATCCGAGACGGCTTGTGGTATGTTTTGAGGTGATCTGTTACACGAACCTTTCCAGTGGTGTTGCCATTACCTAATACTGTAATTTTCCATTTCCAATAACCCATCTATGTGTTAGCAAATGGTAATTTGTATGCAACGCGTGCGTGTGTGCGCGCGCGTGTGTGTGTGCGTGTGTATATATATGGCATTTTTAAGTGTATGGCAATATTGGTATTCATTTAGATATTGTTTTTTAAAATTAAATTCTGATAAAATCGTCAGGAAGAGGCAAATTAAGTATTAATAATTCTATTATTTTTTTCTTTCAAACCATTTCATCTAATTATTTCCCCCCCATTTCAATTATATTGATACTGATTGAGCAGAAAAAGGAAAAAGTCATCATCATGTGGCAGTTGCTTGAATATTTTCCTGGAGCTACTGTTTCTCCATGTGCATCCATCATTTTGTCACAGACCGAACACTGTAGCGGCTGCAGGTGTTGAGCCCATTGTATTGTTGTCAGCTGCTGACCCTGCACATTACATGGCTAACTGAAGTGCGTGGCAGCTCCTGTCCCCTCTGCTTGTCCCGATAATACAGCTTGTTTGGTTCATTAACTCATATGGATGTATTGAACTCAGTGGGGTTTTTTCCCTTGCGAGGAAATGGACTGTGCAGGAGTTTAGATGGATTAAGGTCTATTTGAGGTCCTGTTCTCCAAAAGTAATTTTTTTTCCTTTAACCCAAGCAGAATGTAATTCCTTTTAACAAATTAATTTGTCATTTAAACAGTATGCTAGGAAGAGGCTGTAAAATAGAGCTACATATGTCTGTAGGCCAGAAGAGTGAAAAGCAATTTAGAGGAAATGTTTCATAAACTGATTTAATTATTTTTTTGTCTGGCAATATCCGATCTGTGTCTTGTTCACACAAGTTAAAACAAGTTTAACCTCCATTTTTATATATATATAATATATATGCAAATTTGAGCCACAACTGTTCCAGCATTTGCAGAATGGATTTTTATTAGCTTGAAGGTGTCTAGAAAGGCAAGTTTTACCACACGGCTTACAGATTTCATTCATGCTTGCTTATCTAGCTTCCGATGTGTTTATATAATTGATAAACTTGAGCATTGTAGACGGTGTAGGTGTTAGAACAGATGTAATTTATCGGTCACCTCTTGTGTTGTTTGTGGGGTCTCATGGTGGTTGTCAGTCGTCTGGCTTTGTGCCTAATTTTGATTGAGTTGCCCTCGGTGCAATGTAGCAAGATCTACAAGTGGGAAAATCCTGATGGTTCAAAGGTTCCTACCTTGTATGTTAGATGAAACCAGTTGCTTGCAGAGCACTTTTCATGGCTGAAGTATTCTTTTGTTGGTTTGTATTATATTTTTCATGTTGAATGACTGTTAGCTGTATTCCCTGTGCTCTGAATGGAGTCAGCCTAATGGACTGCATTGGTATCCTTTTTGTGTTCAGCGAGGCAGCATAGAAGAACCAAACCTCCCAATAAATATTTGTCCCGTTTTTATGTTGTTTGTCATTCACACATTAATGAAGTCTGGCCATAAAAACGTGTTTTTTGTAACCATATTCAGGGCGGTGATACATACTGTAGTAAATTATTCCTGGCCTTCCGATTTTGTGCTGGAGCAGTATGCCTGTTACTTGAGTGTTGACCTGGGAAAGAAGTGCTGTGATAACACTTCACTTCAGAGGGCTTCTGAGCATGCACGTAACTTGCTATTTATATTTGGGTGTGCCAAAAACATAAAATACCCTCTTGGTGAATCTACACAAGCATGGCTGCAAGTATGACTTTCTATTACTCATTTCATCCCACATACTGCTTTTGACTCTGGTAACTGGTGTGTCACTCATTAGTCATCTGGTTTCAATTGTATAGCTTTTAACTGGACCAGTCACAACTCTATATATTGGATTTCAGATCTGGCTTCAAAGAAACCTCTCGTTCAGACTTTTGTGGCCGGGCTGCTAGCTTGGTATCTAGGAACTCTTGCTGTAATGAGTTTTTTTTTTTTTTTTTTTTTTTTTTTTTGCTAACCGTCAGAGTTTAGGCTAAGGCTGTCATTTGTGTGTCCCAATTGGAGACCAGACTTGGCATGTTAGCCCATCAAAAAAAAACTACATCTGGCTTTGGAAACTGAGATGGTGATAAAGACCCACATTTTCCACTAGCGTGAATGATAAATGGTTCCACTGTGCGCTTTGATTGTATGTTTGAATTGTATGCAGCCTTGTATTGGACATATGGCTCCCATTAGGGCAGGGCTAGGTTATGTGAGGGCAGGCCTGCAAAGCTTGAGAGGATGGTGTGCGAACAGTGAATTTGAGTTGGTAGGTTTGTGGGTTAGAAGCAGTGCTCTTGGAGCCTGACACGGGATTGTGTTTTAATGACACAGCTGAGCTGGCGTGGTGTGGGTGTGAGAGGAGGCAAAGTAATTTTGGGCAGTAGTAGTTATCCATGAGAGCGTTTGCATATTGCCAGTCATTTAACTACATTTACCTCCACACATTCACTTGCACTCATGGCAGAATTTTTTATCGCTACATGCCTGGCTGCTGTGTATTGTTTTCTTTTCTGTTTGTTGTCCATTCAATCTCGTCTTTGGGTTTATTGTAATTTCAAAGTTCATTACAGCTAATGTTGGGAAATGAAACGGATAAATCCCTCTCTAATATATGTTATATTCAGTGAAAACAGCTTCAAGTTTTTCACTGTAAGTAACATTTTAAAATATTGCATTTGTGCACATCATGTTAGTATTATAATTTACCTTCGCCTGTACTCATTTTTCCTGAGTAGTCTAGTTAAGTCAACACAGTTTTAAATGATTAAATTAGTGTTGCAATTGTTCCTCTACATCTTATTTAGTTGTGTGTGTCTCTGTTCTTCTGTGTGGTTAATCACACTCCATATATGTCATGTGTAGTTGTTAGTAAATTCAAAAGTAATTGGCAATTTCACTGGCAGACCTGCTTTATTGCATTGTGTTTTGTTTTTTAAATTCTACAACAACCACCCAAACCAAAAATAATGTCAACACTTTCAATATTCAGTGTGCCTCTCTGAATGATCACACAGAAACTTGAAATGTCAAACGAGATTTTTCATGGCCATTTTTGACATTTCCGTCAGACACAAACATCAAAGTTGCTGCTGTCACTACATTTGACCTCACAACAGTAACACAGTCACACACCTGTTGCATCAAGCCTTGCGGCAAGAACTGGCTGCTTAGAATTTGAATCAAACACATTTCCTTTCCATGGGGACAAATGAAAAACAGTCCTCCGAATAGCCCCTTTTCCTAAGAGGCATGGATTTGTGGGTAGTTTCATTAGTAATATAAGTTCGCAGCCTGCAGACACAAGGTTGGAGTGACTTTAAGTCTGCAGTCTTAACACTTTTTTAGCCCCTAGTACTGCAGTTGCTCTGTCAGGTAGAAACACAATGCACACATTGGTTTGTGTTTCTTGTTTATAATGGAAGTATATATACATGCAATGTACTTGTACACTATTCATTGTGTAATATTGATCTACACTGTTTTAAAAAAAACAAATGTGGTTCCAACAGTATCCATGTCAAATGAATGTCGGGTAAATGAATGCTTTGGTTGCACTTTTAAAGAATGTGTATTATATTTTCGGACTGTAGATTATGTAGGACTCGCTGTGTTGGCAGGTCTGTGTTTTTTGTTTTTTTTCTTAACGCTTGGTTAGTTGATGTCAGGCAAGTCTATCTTGTCAGTCACCTTTTTCCCCATCCTTTTTTCCTTTCTCAGTACGGCAGGGCTCCAGAGTGCGACCATTTTGGTCGCATATGCGACCAAAATTTTTATGAGTGCGACTGAAAAAAATAGTAGGTCGCACTGGTGCACCTAACCAAAAAAAATCATAAGCGCAGTATCTCTTTATTTTCTCCTGACGGCATCGTGGTCTAAACCAATAAGAGACGGAGCTCGGGCGGGTCCTTGCCTCTGATTGGCTGTGGTCCTTTGTGTCAGTTCGAACAATGCGAGCGAGCGGAGCAGGTACTCTGAGCGCTTCGATTCTCTTTGAAAGTGAAGAGAGGCAGAAAGCCTCGCCCCGAGACTAATTAAAAAGCCCAAAAATATGCCTTCAGACCGGACTGGTTGAAGCAATTTCCCTGGCTGATGTACGATAAAGGAAGGGACTCAATGCACTGCATTTATTGTCGGGAGTGCGGTCAGAATTTGTCCGGTAATAGTGCGTTTGTGGAGGAGTCAACAACATTTCGCATCGAGACGTTGAAAAGGCGCAATATGTCCAAAAAGCATACTACATGCCGTGATAAGTGTGTTAATAAAGTGCCCCTCATCCCGCTGCATTTCAGCGTCAGGCTGTATCGATCAGGTCCGCTGAGGAATCTGAAATTATTATAAAATTAAACGTTGCATACAATATTGCAACGGAGGAGTTGCCGTTCACTAAATTTAAGTCCGAAATTATTCTGATGAAACAAAATGCCGACACTAAAGAACAAGACAGCTGCGGAGGTTGGAAACGCCACGTACACGTCATTCATGACTGACGGCGACACAGAAGTCTCTACGAAGGAGTGCGTTATTGTCTACTGCTGCGTTTTGCGTAAAGGGAGGCCGGTCAACATGTTAATTGGACATGTCGAGGTGGAGCATGGACACGCACAGTGTTTGAAGGCCCACATTACAGCGTGAGAGATCATGAATAGGAAAATTGTATAGTAGCCTATTCCTAATATTATTATTAAAAATGAATAGCCTAAGTAAAAATATAAGTAGGCTAGGCTAAGATCACATAAACAGTTTCCATTTGCAATCTATAGGCTAGTGACCTGTATGATCTTTTTATGCTGCCACAAAGCAAGCATTTACTGCGCTTGGGCATCAGTGTGCAGATTGGCTGGAGAAAACGGTCCCTCTGGGTGCTGATGGTGCTGCAGTTAACCTAGGCCATAAGGGGGGTGTCATTATGTAAAAGGAGAGCGATAAAAAGGTGACTTTTTGGCGTTAAAGGCGACACGATGAAAAATGTGGGTGCACCTAAATTTTGTGCTGGTGCACCTAAAAAAAAAAGTTAGGCGCACCAGTGCAACCAATGCAAAAAGTTAGTCTGGAGCCCTGTACGGTATGAATCAATTCATGGCTCTTTTGTTGCCATGTCCTTATTTTCCTCCAGTGTGCCTGTTTAATTTTCAGGCATGTCCAAACTGGAATGCCATGATTTGAAAAGGATTTTAACTTCATCTTCTGTATGATTGATCTCAAAATAAACACAGATGTTCTTTTGAAAGGGCTTGACAAAAGGATTTTTGACTTTATGGTAATATAGCCCCTGTTTCTGTGTCTTATTTTAGCCATGCTTTTCTGCTGCAGTTTCCCCCATTTCCCGTTTTTTGGGTTACTGTCATAACAATTATCTTTGCGTATGAATTGGAAATACCTTTTCTTTTTAAAATTGTCTCTGTTTTTTTTCTGAATTAATGCCCTTCGCTCTACCTCTCTTCTGCCATTTCCAGTGTTTACTTTCCTGCAGTGTGGTTTCAGCTTCAAAGCCAGTTCAAGAATGTGAATGCCCTCCTCCCCTCTCCTGCCTCTTTTCTCCCACCCAATGCTCCGCTTCCCCTGTCCTTTCCCACCTAAATAGTTGCTAGCTGCTACAGTTAATGGTGGCTTTGTGTGAGAGCTGCTGCTGCTGCTTGCATGTCTGGCGTAAACAGAAGAGGAAATCCAAGAAAGGGAGGAGGCAGGAAAGGAAGAAGGCATTGGAAATTCACATGTCCGGACTATTTTCCTCTGAACCAACACTACCATCAATTTCTAACAGTTTTTTTTGTATTTATTTATTTTTTTTACCTCTGGTGTGATCTATTTGTTAAAGTAAAATGACTGATGTTTGACTGGAAGGAAATAGGTCTGTGACTGAGCAGGCTAGAGGGTAGGAATGATGGAAGTTGAGATGCCACTTAGTCAGTTTTACTCACTGCTTTTTCCCTCGTTCCAGATCAGGAAGCTGTGTCGGCCGCAGTTTGAGAAAGGAACATGGCTTCCCAGGGTGAGTTAATAATTTTCAGACATGCACCCAAACTCCTTGCTCTCTCAAGCTTCATTGTTTTTTTGGCATCTCTCTGTCTGTCTCTCTCTCTCTGTCTGTCTGTCTCTCTCTCTCTCTTTTTCAAACATGCATCGACTAGTATGCAATGTATTATTTCAAAACCACCTCTTCTTCTGGTGCAGATTTGTTCTCATTAGAGCCAGGTGAATTAGATATTGATTTCAATTTGAAACTTGGAGCATATTAAACTTTATGCTTGAAGAGACCTTTACTTTTAAATTAAACATCATTGAAGTATGAAACTGTAGGGAATACCACGTGAAGCAGGCTATAAAGCTAGCTTGGAATTAATCAAAGACTTGATTAATAATAGCAATAGCAGTTATTGTGCAGCCATCCCTTTTGAAATGACAAAAGCTGAGCAACCGGTTTCTCCGCATTGTGTTGTCATTCTTGTTAGCATTTTGTCAGATTTCATTTGTTTTTATACTCTGCTTCTGTAAAGTTGGTTGGACTGACTTTTCCAAATGTATTTTCTTTTGTTGATGCACATTTCTAATTCTTTGTGTCTCTCCAGCTGATCTGATGGAGCTAGACATGGCCATGGAGCCAGACCGTAAGGCAGCAGTCAGTCACTGGCAGCAACAGTCTTACCTGGACTCAGGCATCCATTCAGGGGCCACCACAACTGCACCCTCCCTCAGTGGGAAGGGCAACCCGGAAGAAGATGATGTCGACAACCAAGTCATGTATGAGTGGGAGCAGGGCTTCAACCAGAACTTTGCCCAGGAACAAGTACAAGGTATATCTACCTACAATTTGTTTACCTTTTGAGAAAGATCTGTATAATGGACATACAATCTTGGATGCATATGAGCCGCAGTGTGAATACCAATATAACTCTTTTATGTCTCTTCTAGACATAGATGGTCAGTATGCCATGACACGTGCCCAGCGGGTGCGTGCAGCAATGTTCCCAGAGACTCTTGAAGAGGGTATGCAGATCCCCTCCACGCAGTATGATGCTGCAAACCCCACAAATGTTCAGAGGCTTGCAGAGCCCTCGCAAATGCTCAAACATGCTGTGGTTAATCTGATCAACTACCAAGATGACGCTGAGCTGGCAACCAGAGCCATACCAGAACTCACCAAACTACTCAATGATGAGGACCAGGTAATGTCTGAAAACTGTGGCTCAATATCTGCTCTGAATTGTTTTGTTCTCCCGACGGCAATTCCCTGACATATGTGTCTGTCTCTTCCAGGTTGTAGTAAACAAAGCAGCAGTGATGGTCCACCAGCTTTCAAAGAAAGAAGCTTCTCGCCATGCCATCATGCGCTCTCCTCAGATGGTGTCTGCTATTGTCAGGACCATGCAGAACACAAACGATGTGGAGACGGCTCGCTGCACCGCAGGAACACTTCACAACTTGTCTCATCACAGAGAGGGTCTGCTGGCTATTTTCAAGTCTGGAGGAATACCAGCTCTAGTTAAAATGCTTGGGTATGTGAATGGAGGATGGAGGGATACTGGATTTTTAAAATGTTTTTCTTTCCTCTGGTTTCCATTTGTTCGATGTGCTGTAGTTATCCAGTACAGGAAGGCAGGAAGCCTTATGGTGGTTTCTACTGTTCCTGGTAAAACGCATTGTGGTGTTTTGGCCAATACCATATTTCCAATCCAGTTTATCAATAACATGAGCATCATTTTGTTTTAATACTGGTAAATGGCTACTTTTTGACACAGTGGCCTAACAATTGCGATAAGAGAAACATGAAGGATTGTAACTGGCTGTTAACTCATCAAAAGCAGAGACGAAGACCCTTCGAGAAACCAAGTGTTTATACTCTGGTTATGGCTCGATTACTTCCCAATGGGAGATCAATTTAATAAGCTTTTGTTTGTTCTGCAGTTCACCGGTGGACTCGGTCCTCTTCTATGCCATTACCACCCTCCACAACCTCCTCCTGCACCAGGAAGGAGCCAAGATGGCTGTCCGTTTAGCTGGGGGTCTACAGAAAATGGTGGCTCTGCTCAACAAGACCAATGTCAAGTTTTTGGCCATCACCACCGACTGTCTCCAGATACTGGCCTATGGGAACCAGGAAAGCAAGGTGAGGGGTTAGTGGGAGGGGTGTGTGTGGTCTGTGTTAACGTTTGTTAATAAACATTGTGTTTTGATGTTTAAGGCCACACACTTGGTCCCTGCTTGATACTTAAAGGCAAAGTGACTCCCCGTGCCAAAGTGGCCATTTTCACATAATTAAAACATCTAATCTTTTTTTGCTTTCTCCTCTTCTGTAGTTGATTATCTTGGCCAGTGGTGGCCCCCAGGCGTTGGTGAACATCATGAGGACTTACACCTACGAAAAACTGTTGTGGACGACAAGCCGTGTTCTCAAAGTTCTGTCGGTCTGCTCCAGTAACAAGCCTGCCATTGTAGAAGCTGGTACGTCTGGCCTCCTAAACCTTGTAGTGTTTGTGATATGAGCGTGAATATCATTATACTTCTGCTTTGTATTCATGGGTGAGATTATTTTTGGCTGATTTAAAATGGATTTAAACATTCTGTACAGGAGGCATGCAGGCTCTTGGACTCCACCTGACAGACCCCAGCCAGAGACTGGTCCAGAACTGTCTCTGGACACTCAGGAACTTATCAGACGCCGCCACCAAACAGGTGATGACGACTGCCCCTTGTACCAACATTGCTTTTTTTTGTTATTTTTAGTGAGTTATTCTCACTGGGAAAAAAAGAGATTTGAAAGGGTCTACTTTACCTTTTTTTATAAAGCATTTCTCAGCAGAAATATGAGAATATGAGATGTGTTTTTTGTTGTTGAATTTCATCTCATTACCAAGCATTCTCCATATTATTGACACTGTGTACCCATCTGTCCTTTCATGCTAACTTCACAGTTGTTTTTCTCTGCAGGAGGGAATGGAGGGACTCCTAGGAACTCTGGTCCAGCTGCTTGGCAGTGACGATATTAATGTGGTGACCTGTGCTGCTGGCATCCTGTCTAACCTGACCTGTAACAACTACAAGAACAAGATGATGGTCTGCCAGGTGAGTACGCACATTAACTTTTTTTTTTTTCAAATAAATATACTGACCAGAATTTGTGTCCTGTGAGAATTCATATTTCAAAATGGTTAAAAACCGTTTTCTCACTTGTGTTTAGGTTTTAATAGTATCCCCACAGTAAAAGTGAATCTGATGTATCCATTAATCTGTGATACCACCTGTTCCTCTGTAGGTTGGGGGTATTGAGGCATTGGTTCGCACAGTTCTTCGGGCCGGAGACAGAGAAGACATCACAGAACCAGCCATTTGCGCCCTGCGTCATCTCACATCTCGACACCAGGATGCTGAGATGGCACAGAATGCTGTCAGACTGCACTACGGCCTGCCTGTGGTCGTGAAATTACTGCATCCACCATCACACTGGCCACTCATTAAGGTACACACACAGACTTGCAAGCAGCAGTTTTACAGTTTTACTTCTGTTGGCTATTAATCCATGCAAACAGCTTTGAGTCTCACAGGACTGAATGTTTTGTTGTCTTGAGGATAATTGTATACAATTGTAGACCGTTTTGGCTGTGGTTCTTAGTCAGATGTTACTAATGACTACCTCTAGTTGATGTTTAAAACTGGCTGCATTAACATGTACATTTGTTTGGATGTCTATCAGGCTACAGTTGGTCTGATCCGTAACCTGGCTCTGTGCCCTGCAAACCATGCCCCTCTGAGGGAGCAGGGAGCCATCCCCAGACTGGTTCAGCTGCTGGTCAGAGCACATCAAGACACACAGAGACGCACCAGCATGGGAGGCACGCAGCAGCAGTTTGTGGTGAGAGCAGACACTTCTGTGAATAGGGCTGCAGCTATCGATTCTTTTTGTAATCGATTAATTTAGCACTTTATCGATCGATTAATCGAGGAATCGGATAAAAAAAAAAATGCGTTTTTAAACAACCAAAACAAATAATGCATAACGAAAATGATGTGGCTGTAAAATGATCAAGCATTTCTAAAAAAAAATAAACAGAGGTATTCATTCCAACTCCAAAATTTGGCTCCAAAACTAAGCCCATTTATTAAGTGCCAGTGAGAATTTAACAACAATACAGTTTAATCAACTTGGATAAAACATGGATGACATTTAATTTACGTTTTGTTTTGCCAGCAATGGCCCTTTTCTCTCCCTGCCCTAAATATGTGTGTATATAGTGTACTTCTTCTGTGCCATTTATGTATTTAGCTTTCTCTATCACTACAGTAACTGTTTGACCGTTCTTTTCTCTGCTTTGAACTCCTCCGTGTCTCCCGTTTGGGCAAACACAACAACTCACAGCCGAGCGTAAATCAGGCTTTCCGATTGGCTGTAAAAGCCGCTACGGGAGCCAATACGAGCGTCCGATGCATAAACGTAACTCTATACGTCACTCGCAAGATGGCGGATGAGAAGTGATCGATATACATAAACAAAACGGAGAAATGCGCCACGGAGACGAGGAGACATCTAGTCACACATTTTACTACTTTACGCATTCGTTTTGTTGTCAGAAATAAATCGCTCACATGGGCAAGCAGGATACAGTTGTTTAGCTCCGATACTCTCTGTCGTTTACGGACATTCTGAGTCTGACTTTCTGCCATCGCGCCAACTAAATTCAAAATGAATGACCGACGCGCTGGTGTGCTTCCTGAACAACGGTCCGTGTGGAACAATCGGATCCCTGCACATAGGCGCGTCATAGGAATTTAACGAGGCTTCGAGGCAGATGTTTTGCCTCGAGGAATTTTCATAATCGAGTTAATCGAGTAACTCGATGAATCGTTGCAGCCCTATCTGTGAACACACACACCACCACAAACACCAGCACAGAATAATTAATGGGAGTGCGGGACCTCACTCATCTCACAAACAGTGAACACAAAATTTAAACTCATAACTGATGTCAGATTTGGGGCTATTTGTGTTTTGTTTTTTTAATCCTACAACTGCTTGCTCATCATAAGATGATCCCTTTAGGGCTTCCTACAGTTTATCGTGACTGAACAAGCATTTGTGTCATCAGGAGGGAGTTCGTATGGAGGAAATTGTCGAGGGCTGCACAGGAGCGCTTCACATCCTGGCCAGAGACGTCCACAACAGAATAGTCATCAGAGGACTCAACACCATTCCACTCTTTGTACAGGTAAAAAGGAAGCATCCTTCAGTTCAGTTGTGCACATCTTAAAAATAAAATATAATCTGAGTATTGACTAGGGAGCAAGGATATAAAAATGGCAGTCAATTTGAAAGTCACATATGAGGTTGATTTATTAAAGAAGACAAGTTCGCTCCCTGCCATGGTTGTTCCCGTACACTCAAAAGTTAAATTTATTGTACCACCTGGTGGGCGTTTGTACAGTCTTTGCACTGCATGAATCTCTGCTCGTTGCATCCTTTCAGATCATCAGAGCACTGTACAAGCTGAGCATCTTTCTTCTGTTTGTGTGCAGCTGTTGTATTCTCCCATTGAGAACATCCAGCGTGTTGCAGCGGGCGTCCTCTGTGAGCTGGCCCAGGATAAAGAGGCCGCTGAGGCCATCGAGGCTGAGGGAGCCACTGCACCTCTCACGGAGCTATTGCACAGTCGCAACGAAGGAGTCGGTATGTTCACAAAAAACATTTATCTACATCAAGCCTACTCTTTAGCTATGCAGAGGTTCAGCCAGTCCAACTGAGGAATCATTTAAGTTTTCCGTGGTTTTAATGATTTAGTCAAGTTAAGCAAATGTAACTGTAATCATAGTAATACCTGGCCTGTTGACTGTGTCTTCTCTGTGATGGCTGTAGCATTGCTTTATTTGTAATAGGTTTTTGACTAAACCCTCCATCTTCCCTCAGCTACCTACGCTGCAGCAGTTTTGTTCCGCATGTCGGAGGACAAACCACAAGACTACAAGAAACGCCTCTCTGTAGAGCTCACCAGTTCGCTCTTCAGGACAGAACCAATGGCCTGGAACGAGGTATGAATCACTCAAAAATGGTTCAAATGGCTAAACTACATATTTGTACACAAAAGTTAACTTCAAAATGAAAATAAAATCCTTAAAATAAACAAATAACTGCTACTCCGCTCATCCATGTCTGTGTATTGCTCTGCAGACCGGAGACCTGGGTTTGGATATTGGAGCTCAGGGAGAGCCTCTGGGCTACAGACAGGATGGTAAGTTGCCTCTTCACCTCTGGCTGGCTGGGAGACTCCAAATAGGAACACAAGGGTGTTGGGAGAGGACAGGGGTGTCACAAATACCAGAGCAGTTCTTGCATAACGCAACAAAGTATTGTTACAGTCCAACATCTGATCTCCACCTGTCACCTTCTTACTGCTGTTGACCAGATTCACTGTTAAAGGTCAAGATACGCAGGAAACTTGCACAGTGCTGAAAGCCAATAGTGCTTTCAAGTTAAGGCTGGTGATTGATTTTGTCCTTTTGTCAGTTGGGATAATGCAGGTGAAATAAGCATAACTGGTGGTATATCTATCTAAATGCTTTGAGTGTCCCAGGACCTTGGACTGTGTACTGATCAATAGGCTGTGGGTTGGCTGTTAGTTTACATTTGCACTGCTCATTCATCCAGCTCTAACTGCTTTAACTGACTCTGGGCCAGTCAAATGAAAACAAAGACTTGGTATTGATGGATGTATGGATAACACACTGGCCACAAACTAAACACAATGAACGGAGCCACGAGTTTAGCTGATTTCACAGCTGTAGTTTGAGTCAGGAAGGAGGTGTGCTGTGTTGCTGTGTAGTGTTGAATGATCATACTACTGTGTGGAAAGCTTGGTTTGTTAACATGCTTCTAACAACTGCTCTGCTTCCACTGCCTCTCCTCCACCCACTGCTTCCTCTCCCAGACCCAAGCTACCGTTCCTTCCATTCGGGGGGTTACGGAGGAGACTCGATGGGTATTGAGCCCATGATGGACCATGATCTTGGTGGGGGCCACCACCCTGGCCAGGATTACCCTCCTGTAGAGGGGTTGCCTGACCTGGGACACGCCCAAGAACTGATAGAGGGCCTGCCACCCGGTGACTCCAACCAACTGGCCTGGTTTGATACCGACCTGTAAATACCAAGACCAACATTACACTACACTTTCTACTAGGTAAGAATATCTTCACAGTAGCCTTGTATTAGCCAGGATGGATTAGAGGCATTTTTGGGGCATCATGTAAAAGTGGAAGCACAGTTGGGAGGTTTTCTGTCTGTATAAATGTGCTGAGGGGGGAGAGGAGAGTGGAATCGCTCACTGTGGCTGCTGCATGTTCAGACTGTTCCTAATTGCAAAGCTGTGTGATGTTACTGGGTGTTTGATCTGTGTGTGTGGTCTTTGCCAATGTCTGTGCCCTGTCTCCTTCCTCTCGCCTCCTGTTTTTCCACTTATTCCTCCTCTTTTCTTTCACCCTCTCTTCTTTGCAGCTGTATCATGTGATCTGGATGAACCTGCATCGTGATTCGCCCATATGGAGGAGGCGGGGTTTCAGAAAGTGCCTGAAGAAGACTCAACAACAGCAAGCAGAGTTTCCTGTCTATGGGAACTCCATTGGGACAAACTAGATTTAAGCGCGGTTCTGTTCTGGTCTCAGCCTGATGGTGAGCTGACTTCAAATCCTGACGTGACACACAGATTATGATCAAAGGTTGATTTTTATTTTTATTTTTTTTTTGAAAAGCCCTTTTTATGTACTTTGTTTTTCATTTTTACTTAATTTGGTTGGTTCATTTTTTATTCCTTTTAAATCCCCCCTCCCCCAAGTCTATAATGGTACAAACTGATTCTAGCTTGCTTTTTTTTCATTATCCTGAATTATGATATTCATTACTTGTTTTTACAGTCCCTTGTATTTTCAGTCTCTGGTAGTGTTGCGTTCTTTTAGTGGTAATGCTCCATCCAAGTAAAGAATCTGATCACATTTTAAATGGTGTCCAAACACTAAAGTTAATCGGTTGAATTGTATTCTGATGATAAAGTGTAACATTGTGTAGCTTTTGTATAAAAAAAAAAAAAAAACATGAATTGGAAATCATGGTCCAAATATCAAGCTATTTTCTTGCTTTAAAGGTGGACACTGATGTGTCTCTGCTGTTCCAAAGGGGGTGTAGCTGACCTAGCTGGATGGGTGTGGCTGTGGAAGGATGGGGGGGGAGGAGGGCTCTTATTGGTCTGCTGTTACTAAGGGGGGAGGTAGTAGGAGGAGCTGGTTGCTGTAGCCTGCTGTGTTTTGAAACAATAAAATGGACTGTCATTTCACCTGGACCCATCTGCGTCTAATTTCACCGAGACCTTGAATTCACGAGGATGCACGTTGGCTCGTTTCTTATACTCCACTTAAATGATCTGATACAAGAACAAGAACAAGTACTGACCCATTTTCAGACAGCAAAGGTAACAATGAGACAACATGGATGTAAGGGGTGTGGGAAAAACCAATGATCCAACATGCTATTACCTAACTTTCGACGGCCCTGTTCGTAGTAAGATTTGCATATTTTGTGCATGTTCATGATTTCCTTTTGTTTCACGGGATGTGGGTGGTGCTGCATGGAGGTTAGTGGTTGGAATACTTTTACCAACATACTGGCCCCTGTACATTGTTCTGACAATGTTCAAGCAATTGGAACTCGGATGTAGATACCAGATGTACCTGGGATCATGGAAAAGCTGCTACAAATGGTATAACAACTTGCATAGACTGATGCTTGTTTTAAAAATGTCTGCAACTGTAACTGTCAGGCCTGTCTTTGTAGAGAATTGCATCAATCTATGTTCATGGCACTGGTCCATCATGTAGCACATCAACATTTATGTGGCAGTGTACTTACTGATTAAGAGACATTTCTGTGTGTGATGGCATTAACTTAAAAAAAATATGATGGCTCCCACCGTGGAAGTTTGGAGAAAACGTCTGACGGTCTCAATTAACTTTCATACTGTAATCCTGATTGGTTGGTTAGTTGATAGCTGCAGTCAGCAATCTATTTATCATTCAGCTAACTTAGATTTTATGAGAGTCATGTAGAGGGACACACTGAGTGCTCTGATAACACAAAATTCACTCGGGTTTCAAAGGTTTTAAGAGACTAGACTAAGACTTGTGAATTGAAACCATCACAAACTACATATTACATTATGTTAACATCCAATCCAATTTCTGAGAATTAACTGATCAACCAAGAGACAAAATAACTAAGGATGTTTTATTCCAAAATTGCCAACATCTTGAAAGTAAAATTCTAAAAATGCAGACGACCAGTCATGAGTATCTCAAGTCTTCTGAGATGGTGAAATATTCAACGGTTCTGGTTTGCTTGAGGTTTGACGATTCAAATCTGTTAGGAACAAGAAATCTCTTGGAGGATTTCAGCAGCCAGTGGAATCCCCTCGACTTGATGCCTGAGATGAGAGGAAAACATAGTTATTCACTCACTTACCTAGAGACATAAAACAATGTAATTACCAATAGCTTTTTAAAGGCATAATATACTGGGATTTTATGACATTCTATACTATGACTTTTTAATAATCATTTTTACATATATGAATTTTAATGACTTTTTAGATATACAATACTTTTTTTAACATACTTTTTGACTTTTCAATTTTTTTGGCATACTATACTATTTTTTTTTTTCCTTTTCCAACATTACTATTACTTTTTAATTACCTTTTTTAACATACTATGACTATAACAGCATCAACACAATTCCAATTACTATCTGTCTGCATGAAAGTAATGGGCATAGCCTTTGTTTTCATCAACGGCCGAGATGTGTGGCACTTTAAATGCTGCTCTTGCAAGGAATCGTGGGGTGGTGTAATCTCCTTTCCTTCCATGAAGAAAGATCCGCTGTATCCGATGCTAAAGGAGATCTGAAAGAAAACATTGGAGCTCCTTTCGTTTGCATTTAGAGAATTCGAACAGCTCTCATCATGGTGGCCACTTGTTTACTTCCGGGTCACTTCATTTAGGAACCTTCCTAAGCAAAATAGACTATTCGATTGCAGCCAATGACTATTTTAAACATAACTTTTTTCAACAAACGATAATGGGACTTTTTAATTATGTTTTCGATACAATCTGCTGGGACTTTTTTCGACATACTATACTATTAGCTTTTTAACAATAATTTTGGACATACTATAGTATGTCAAAAAAAGGTCATAGTATTACTTATTTTGACATACTATACTATGACTTTTTAATATATACTGTCGCTGTAATGCTTGCTCCTGGGTGATGTTGGGACTTGTACGTGAATGTATTCACTCTGAAAATCATGAGTGTGTTCTTCTTCTTCTCCCCATGTTGTTGGTTTTATAAACCGCTAATTCAGTGACCAACTTCAGTTTCAGCAGCTCCGCCTTCCTGTTCGGGGCGGGTCTGGGTTCCTTCTGTGTGGAGTTTGTATGTAGCGTGGGTTCTCTCCGGGTTCTCCGACTTCCTCCCACAGTCCAAAGACATGCAGGATGGGGATAGGTTAATTGATGATTCTAAATTGCCCGTAGGTGTGAATGTGAGCGTGAATGGTTGTCTGCCTCTATATGTTAGCCCTGTGATGGACCTGTCCAGGGTGTTCGGCTCCAGCCCCCCCACCCCAAGCCGCTGAACACAGGATAAGCAGTAGACGATGGATGGACTGCTGCCAGTAAACCGCTCAGAACAAAGCTGTTCATTCATACATGAAATATTAATACAACTGTTCAATATAAATGTTCCTTATTTGCAACAATGCTGATTCAACCATTTAGGTATATTTTGCTATGTTTACGTGTGGATTATTTATAATAGGCCTATAATGCTGTCTTTAACTGATGCTTCTTGTTATTGAACTAACTATCCCATTTACTGCTGTAACACTGTAAATGTCACACCGTGTGATGAATAAAGGATTATCCTATCTTATATGTGGACAAATTATGATTTTTGTCAACTTACCTTTTTCATTAATTTTTGGCATTACTTTTTTTTTTGTATTTGACTATGGCTTTTTATGACTGTTTTGGACTCACTACACTCAGACTATGCTTGACATATGATATGAGGGATTTTTAAGACTTTTTAATCATTTTGTACAATATTTTATGATTTTTATCGAGTGACTTTTTTCGTGAATTTTTGACATATAGTATGACTTTTTCCCCCCCGAAAAATCTGACTATGGCTTTTTATGATCGTTTTAAACTCACTATACTAAGACTATGCTTGACATGCAATACGAGGGATTTTTAGTTGTTTTTTTTTTAACAATAATTTATTATTTGTATTGAGTGACTTTTTTCGTGAATTTTCGACATACTATGACTTTTTTTTCCTTAAAAATATAGTATGACTTATTCCCCCCCGAAAAATCTGACTATGACTTTTTAATACTGTTTTGGACTCACTACACTCAGACTATGCTTGACATGCGATATGAGTGATTTTTAGGACTTTTTAATAACTGTTTACAATATTTTATTAATTTTATTTCAACTGATTTTTTTTGTGAATTTCCACATGCTATAGTATGACTTTTTCTTTGCCTGGAAAAATTGACTATGGCTTTTTTATGCTTATTATGGACTCACTACACTCAGACTTTGATTGACACGCGATATATAAGCATATGTTATGACTTTTAAATCATTTTTACAACATTTTATGAATTTTGTCGATTTTTCACTTTTTTTTCGACATGCTATAGTATGACTTTTTTTTTTTCTCAAAAATTTGACCATGGCTTTTTATGACTGTTTTGGACTCGTCATACTCAGACTTGGCGCATTCAAGCGATATCAGCGATTTATATGACTTTTTAATAATTTGTAATATTTTTTTATGAATACATTTCGGCTGACTTTTTTGTGAATTTTCGACATGCTTATTGTATGACTTTTTTTTTTCCTGAAAAAATTGACTATGGCTTTTTATGCTTATTTTGGCCTCACTACACTCAGACTTTGATTGACACGCGATATACAAGCATATGTTATGACTTTTAAATCATTTTTACAACATTTTATGAATTTTGTCGATTTTTCACTTTTTTTTCGACATGCTATAGCATGACTTTTTTTTTTTTTCTCAAAAATTTGACCATGGCTTTTTATGACTGTTTTGGACTCGTCATACTCAGACTTGGCGCATTCAAGCAATATGAGCGATTTTTATGACTTTTTAATAATTTTTAATATTTTTTTTATGAATACATTTCGACTGACTTTTTCGTGAATTTTCGACATGCTATTGTATGACTCTTTTTTTTCTCGACAAATTTGACCATGGCTTTTTATGACTGTTTTGCACTCAGACTTGGTGGTCGAATGGTTTGAAGCATGCCATGTAAGCATGTATGAGCCGACGCTGGTTCGAATCCCGGCCGGAGGTCCTTTGTTGCATGTCACATTCCACTTCCTCACATTTCCTCTCTATCCACTGCTAAATTAAAGATATATGCCAGAAGATATCTGAGAAACAGGCTTGATACCAGTGCTTTTTATGACTTTTTAATATTTTTTCATGAATTTATTTCAACTGATTTGTTTTTGTGAATATTCCACATGCTGTAGTATGACTTTTTTTTGCCTAGAAAAATTGACCATGGCTTTTTATGACTGTTTTGGACTCGCCACACTCAGACTTGGCACATTCAAATGATATCAGCGATTTTTATGATAACCATATAATAATTTTAAATATTTTTTTTATGAATTTATTTCAACTGATTGTTTTGGTGATTTTTTTTGCCTGGAAAAATTGACTATGGCTTTTTATGCTTATTTTGGATTCACTACACTCAGACTTTGATTGACACGCGATATACAAGCATATGTTATGACTTTTAAATCATTTTTACAACATTTTATGAATTTTGTCGATATTTCACTTTTTTTTTGACATGCTATAGTATGACTTTTTTTTTTTCCTCAAAATTTGACATTGGCTTTTTATGAGTGCCTTAGACTCCCTTCACTAAGACTATGCTCGACATATGATAGGCGTGTTTTTAAGCACTTTTTAATCATTTTTTACAATATTTTTTAAATTTTATCCAGTGACTTTTTTCATGAATTTTCAACATACTATAGTATGACTTTTTTTCCTGAAAAATGTTACTATGGATTTTTATGACTTTTTTGGACTCATTACAGTCAGACTATGCTTGACATGTGATAGGAGTGATCTTTATGACTTTTTAATAATTTTTTACAAATTTATATGTATTTTATCGAGTGACTTTTTTCGTGTATTTTCGACCTACTATTTAGTATGACTTGCTTTAGAAAATGACAATGAAATGAATCAAGATCATTTCTAAGTATGGCAGCTAAGAGCAGTGGAGCAATTGTGTTCCTGTCACATGGAACTGAGTGGTCTGAACGAATGAAAGGGAACTGAGACTCCAGCCAAATCCTGTAGTATTCCTTTCTTCAAACTCCTTGTTGAGTTGCCTTTTGGCTGGCCAATATTCTCTATCTGTTCTCTTAACATTTTTATTTTAATCCATAACTTACATTGTTTATGTTGCAGTAGTTTTTATGATAGAAATATCACAAGGCATTGAATAAACACTGCTGCACATTCAACAGAGCATCAGGATGTACAGTGTTAATTCTATAGTAGTGTATTACTTTGCACATAAATCTTTAAATATCCAAATAGAATGTAACACTTGTCCCATCTGCTGAAATAATTGATTTTAGATCATAAAGAATGGATATTACAGAACCACATTAGCACCACACTCGACTTACACCAAGACTCACCCAAAGAACAGCAGCAGAACTTAATGAGGGGTATTCCTCATTGTTTTATTTATCTCAATGGATTATTCACAGGAATACAGTAGAATACATCTCTTTACGACGTGGTCTGCAATAACTGGCCCCTTTTCACGAAACAATTTTGAAATCTGCTCTAAGTTGTGACTGAAGACATGAACACACCCCTTACATATATATTCATCCATTGTCTTCCGGGGGGGCTGGAGCTGATCCCAGCTGACATTGGGCGAAGGCAGGGTACACCCTGGACAGTCCATTGCAGGGCCGACATGTAGAGACAGACAACCATTCACTCTCATATTCACACGTTCACACCTACAGGCAATTTGGAGTCATCAATGAACCTATCCCCATACTGCATGTCTTTGGACTGTGGGAGGAAGCCGGAGAACCCGGAGAGAACCCACGCTTACACGGGGAGAACATGCAAACTACACACAGAGGGAACTCAACCCCGGCACCCACTCGCTGTGAGGCAACAGTGCTACTCACTACACCACTGTGCAGCCCCCCTAACACATATATTGAAATTAAGAGAAATACATCCATCCATCCATCCATCCATCCATTTTCTACCGCTTATCCTGTATTCAGGGTCGCAGGGGGGCTGGAGCTGATCCCAGCTGTCATTGGGCGAAGGCAGGGTACACCCTGGACAGGTCGCCAGTCTATCACAGGGCCGACATGTAGAGACAAACAACCATTCACACTCACATTCACACCTACGGGCAATTCAGAGTCACCAATGAACCTATCCCCATCCTGCATGTCTTTGGACTGTGGGAGGAAGCCGGAGAACCTGGAGAGAACCCACACTTACACGGGGAGAACATGCAAACTACACACAGAAGGAACTCGACCCCGGCACCCACTCGCTGTGAGGCGACAGTGCTACTCACTACACCACAGTGCAGCCCCCCTAACACATATATTGAAATTAAGAGAAATGCATCCCTGACCATGAAACATTATAGTGTGTTTGTTAGTGTTAGTGTTGTTAGTGTCAGGCGTCAAGAGTCTTTGGGGTTGCCAGTTAGTGCGGAAAAAAACAAACGGGAAAAATGACTGAGTTTGATGGTAAGCGGGCAGCATTTCGGTACCAGTCCCAAGTGCTAAGTGACAAAAGGAGGAGCAAGACCAGAGTGAACATTGGTTCAGTGCTTGATTGTCGGAGTCAGCTGAAAGAGTTTCAAGGACCGAAAAGCCATGTCGAGATGGCAACTTTTCTTCTTGACAGGTAAGATACAGTTAAAGCTAGCTGTTAGCTAACACGAAAAATGGCAACCCATTGAGGGTGCATGCCCTTCCAGCAACAGCTGTGTTGTAACGTGAATGCAATGGAAGTGGGAAGTGCGAGTGCGACATCTAGTACCTGTATGTTATCAATGTTGTCAATAGCACTTTTAAGTACCCCTTCATCAAATCTACTTGCCACATTCCAAATGTGTTCTTTTGAATTGATTCTATAGACTCCATTATATTAAAGTCAATACTTTACTCCAATATTTAAGTCGATCATGCTACAATAATTTCTCCACACACAAGAAATTGTGATGGAATTGTGATGGGGTAATGGGGGCGGGACTAGATAAGCCTCGGCTTCTCCCGCTTTCCCTTTCGGCCATGTGTATTTTTGAACAAGATGTGTGATGATGATTTAACGGACATGCCCGAAATAAACAAATAAATAAATAGTTGATCCTTCTCTTCCCAGTAGGTTTGCAGGAATTAGTGGGAAGCAATAGTGGCAGCTTCATGCTTAACTGAACTCAGCGGTGAACTTAAAGATCAGGTTTTGGGCCTCAAGTCTTTTCTACAGGATGGAGTGATGAATGAATGACACTCCTCCTCTCCCTCTACACTTGCTCAGACTTTTGAAAAGGCATTCCTCAGGTTGCCATGGTAAAGGCTGAATGACATAATTTGGGTTGGGATCCCAGCACAGACCTTCCCTCTCCTTCCCACTCTTCTTCCATCTCCCCTCTCTGCCTCAACTCCTCTCATCTTCTCAATTACCCCCCATCCCCCACCACTATCCCCTCCTCCTTTCCTCTCCCCTCATAACTTCTTTCATCTCCTGCCCTTTCTCCTAAAACCTCTGCTCCCCTCCTCCTACCACTAAACCAGTGGGAGTGTGCCAGTCTCAGCCACTTCAAAGGCTGGAGCTGATCTCTACTTTCATCTGCCAGAGAGGGAGACGAGAGAGAGGAGGGGAGAGGAGAAGTGGGAGAGGGAAAACACGAGAGAAGAGAGAGAGGGGAGAGATAGAGACAGAGAGAGAGAGGTGAAAAAGAAAGAAAATTGAGGGGGAGAGAGGAGGAGATATTGGTAGTCGAGTGACAAAAGGGAAGAGTGGGAAAGGGAGGGGAGAGAATGAGGGACCTCTATAGCAGGACAACAATATACCTTTATTATTGATCTGACAGGGCATGTGTGTGATTGAGAGAGAGAGAGAGAGAGAGAGAGAGAGAGAGAGAGAGAGAGAGAGAGAGAGAGAGAGAGAGAGTTTGTATATAGAAGGGGGGGAAAGTGACTATTTCTGTGTATTCATTGTGTATTTGTGTGGGTGCATGCACAAAATGTGTTTGTGTGTGTGCGTGTGTGCGTGTGTGTGTGTGTTTGTGTGTGTGTGTGTGTGTGTGTGTATGCGTGTGTATGCGTGCGTGCGCATGTAAGTCTGGTCGCTGAAACATCAATAGATCAAAGAGAGCATGGTCGCTACAGTGACAAAACCTTGGCTCAAAGAGTGAGTACACATTCGGCCCACGTACTCATAAAAGGCAACCAGATGCAAAGATACTGGTACATAAATAAACAAACACACATACAGAACCCACACACACACATGCATTTCAGAAATGTTGGCTTCAATATTTGGTAAATATTAGCTATAAAAAAATTGGAAACTTGAAGAATAGAATTTCTTTTCAAAATTGAAATTATTATGTATGTTTAAATTTGGTCTGATTCACCGTTTTATAGAGAGTGAAATTTAATGGACATGCAGCTGAGATGTCACAGCCTTTATTGCAGCCTCCAGCTTTGCAGTACATCACACTTAGCCTGTTAAAAACAATCAAATAGCTCTACCGTCGGCTAAACTGCTGATAAAATTAGGGAGTAAAATCTCAATCAGTTTAAAGATTGATTTTGCTTCTTCTTTTAAAATGTATGTAAATGTATAAAGATAATTCTGTAAAGATACAATGATTTCATGACTTTAAAAAAACAAACCCATTACGATTCTTTTGATGCCAATTTTTATGGGATACTACAACATGAATTTTTAAAAAATGTATGACAAAAGGAAAAGAGTGACTCCTGGATTGCAAAACCTGAATGTTTTCCTTTAGATATTTTTTCTTTTGTACTCTGTACTGAATCACACTACATTCATGACTGTGATGAATGTTTTGTCAATAGTGCAATGTTCCGTCTATAACAAAAAATAAAAAATATATTTAAACAAAATGATGACACAATAGTATAATAATACAAATACAATGATTTTTCACTACTTTTTAGGACTTTTCATGGCAAAGTATGATTTTCTTCAGATACTATACTGTAAGAATTTTTTTCATGAAATGTTCATGGCCTACTAGTCAAGGACTATTTATCACATATTTTGATGGCATTATACTATGATTCTTTTTTGTATTATTATGGCATTATCTCTGAAATGTTATGATAGTTGTATAGCAATCTTTATTGTGCTGTGTGACTGATATATTGCTTTAGTCTCCAATACAAAGCTCTCCATATTCTGGTCTCCATTTAGCCAATGTATCTACTGACTAGATACACTAGCCATCAGTGCTAACTAACATTTTAGCAACTGCAAGAAAGCTAAGCGGTTTCTTACAATTTGCAGGTGATTTGCAAAATGTTAAGATTTGTGGTATGCTAGCTTCCTAGCCTTATGGGAGGTCAGTTTTGCAAATTTTGAAATTATTCCAGATGCTTGACTTTTTAGACCTCTTTTAGCCACGTTGCTAGCCCTGATGCATGTTAAAAATAATGCAGTTTCAGTCCTGGTAAGTTACGTCAGAGTAGGAGAGCTCAGGCCAGGTGCCAAGATGTCAAGAGTAAGTAGGCAGAAATATTCTGACAGTTTTACAGTTTTAGTACTATACCCATAATACTAGTTGTCTATGTCTGTTCCAAAATGGGGTATCTCATTTCTAAGACATTTTTAAGATGTTCAATAGACAGAATAGATTTCAACTTAAACTGTGACAATATTGTATGAAAGTGAGAAGTACACATAACAAAATCTGATAACACAGAAAGATCAAATATTGTGTTCAGGACAGCAGCTGATTTAAGTTGGTTGTATGGGCACCAACACCCTTTTTGCTCAAAGCCCAAGTGTTGCAATGTGCAGTAAAACAGATACATAATGTTGTGTGGTGCAGGTGTATTTTTTTTAACATTTGATCTAGCTTATTCTAGCTACATTGTATTTGCTGTGTGCTTAGTATCACATGCAGTAAGACATTAAACAAAGAGTCAAAGTTGAAGCATACTCCCTGCACATTTTGTGTGGTTCTACTGATCTTGGTTCTGAGTTTCCATCATCTTAACCGTCTCCACCCAAACCCTACAGTTCCACATAAATCTTAGAAAGAAGCTGTTACTTTGTCAGGTGCGCAAGGTGGGCAGGTCATGTTTCCTGTCATTGATACAAGATCTCAAGAGACTCCCAAACAAAGTTTTGTTTTTAATATATGTAGACACTTGATCTCTCAGCTCTTTGCGAGCCATTAAGCTGACACTGTCCTTCCAGAAGCTTGCCTCCTTTCAATTACAACGAGGAAAAGGTCACTTTTGACATGTGCAATGCAGACATGTTCAGAGATGCATAAAAATAATAAGATGAAGGAAAGGGCTGGAGGAGACAATGATTTGTTAATGGTATCCTTTGAGGTACGGTTTCAACACTCATGTACAAACACTGCAGACAGAAATGAGCCCCTTGTATGCACACATCTAAATATCACTGTTTTGCCACAACTATTAAAGAAGAATCTGATTGTTTTCTCAGGCTGGAACTTGTGCAGGCGGATCCTCTGCCTTCAGTGTATGAATGTGTTGAATGGGTGAATGTAGACTGAATGTAGTGTAAAGACTGGAGTGGTCGAAAAGATTTGAAAAATGCTATATGCTGTATAAATGCAGGTTAGCATTTACAAATGCATTTTAACAACAGAAACACAAACCTGTTGGGTGTAGCTAGGTCCTGCAGTAGATTAATTAGCTTCACACCTTCAGGACATTCTGACCAATCAGATCGTTCTGTAGTCTGCACCTGGAGACAGAGGGAAATAAAAATAAAAAATTGTGACAAAGAGTAAGATCCCTCCTCAAACGATCTACAGCGAATGGTCTAACATGCAAGACAAGTGCATTTAGCGCAAGGTCAACTTTGCTCCTGGTAGTTAAATAGTGCATAATATTGGCATAAATTGAGGCTCAAGGGGCAAAGGGGTTGTATTAAGTCAATAAATGGGATGTAAAATGAATTAAATCAATCAGAGTCATGCCAGGTACCCTGTAGCCTGTCAGGCTATTGGACAGATTCATCAGAGGAGGAAGACAAGAAGCTATAACCATTGTTGCACCAATAATAACAAACCAATGATGATACATTTGTACATTAGCAATGTGATTTTCACATTTGATATCTTTTCACAGCAACACTCAAAACTACATTATAAGAACCACTGGTCTGTGTTGTCATCACAGGATCATTTTAGCAATACTATGACCAACTGCTGTGTGCCATCACACACACTTTTTCAATGCCATTTAAGAGTATATTGATCAAATGGTTAATTTGCACACAATCCAATGAAATGCACAAACGTACACAGACACGTGTTACATTAGATCTTTTTCAAATAAGCCCTTTTATTTATCCTTCTTTCATTGCACTCCAGACTACTGCATAGTGGTCATCATTTTGTTACCTCTTGAATATATTAGATGATTCTACGTGTCTACACGTTTATACACCACTCTGGATGAGTCTACCTAAAGCTATTCAGGTATATCACTGCTCTTTCCTCACCAAAATGTCCTTTCTACATCATTTGTTTATTCTCTTTGTCAGCTCTGTGCTTTTATTTCTGTCCTGACATGTCTCCCAACACCTGGATGTCTAGACTCCACATCCACCCAGGATCACCTGGTCCACAGACTGCCATTTATGTGTGTGTGTGTGTGTGTGTGTGTGTGTGTGTGTGTGTGTACGTGCGTGCAGTCTGTTTTTATTAATATTTCAATCCCCCAAAAGACAAACAAATGTTGTGTATTTGGTCTCTCTGATCTCTGGTGACATCATCACCTCTGTCTCTGATGACACAGCATGGTTGTTGCTAGGCAACAGGGTGCCTGCTAACCAACCTCAACCACACACACACACACACACACACACACACACACACTTACTTGTAGCCTACTTGTCATCCCTTCTCCATTCCTGCTCGCCACAACGACTTTGCCTTCTCTTCCCCCTTTATCCTCCTCTCCCCTCAGCTCTACCTGACTAACACCCTCTCTCTATGACACTGAACCCAATTCTGAACATTACACAATTAAAAGGTTGTCAGTCAACCGGTGTGCTCTAGTCCCTTCTTTCTTCAGAAGTTTGCTGTCCCCGAACTGAGAGTCACAGGATTCGATGCACTGCTGGGAGACGCACAGAGGACCCTGTTACGGCGGACGGACAGATTCAAATGCGTTGCCTCTCAGAAAACAAGTACAGGGCTATCACAATAGATATTAAGTTCAAAACAAATGACAATGTGCCTGACAGTAGAGGAGGGGAGCTTACATTAAACCGCGTGTGTGTGTGTGTGTGTGTGTGTGTGAGAGAGTGGGATGAAGAGAGACACTATTGAGGAACCAACTGAGGAATTGATGTATAGCTAAATACATTTCCGTGTTTCCGGCTCAAAACATGTAAAAGACAGGACAACATCCTGCCTGGCCTCACAGATCCAGGTTTGTCATATAGCAAGTGAACACAATTCACACAGAAATACATGTGTATGAGAGAAACATGCATCATGCATAAATATTAAAGCACCAATAACTGTTCACAATACATTCTGTGTTGCCAGACCCAAACTACTAAATTAAATGAATGGCAAATTAATCAAAATAAATGCTTATTTCTCTGACAACTTCTTATCAATCCTTTTTCATTTAATTAGCATTTCCTTTTAAGTTGTTCCAAGTTGTGTGAGGTGAAAGAAAAGACAAGTTGAAAAATTCACTAATTCAGACCGATTCATTCTCCCTCTCTCCTCCTTTGCAGTTTCCAGGCTATTAGCAGGATCTTTGATTGAGATTAACAGAGCCCTGAAATCAATGAATGATAATTAAAAGCGTTTGTTGAAGGGCAGGCACATGTCTGAACGTGTAGGTTTTTGTGTGTTTGAGAGAGAATGTGTGAGTCATTGTGTTTTTCATTGGTATATCTTTGAAAAGGTGTGTGTTGTGCATATCCATGGATATTGAATGTCTGTTTCATTATTTCAAAAGGTGCACATTGCCCTCTGCCAACTGATTGGCTGATTGCTAATGAGATTTTAGACATAATCTTAATTTTGCAAATGGTTTTAAGATGTTGATTTCAGCTTTTTATTGGACTCCAACGGGGAAAATGCTTTGAGAAGAGTATTGCAACATTACTCTGAGGGAACTTTACCATTTCAATCTTTAAATTAACTAATGCACAATGAGACAAAAAAATAAATGTTCAGAATGGTCGATTGGCATTTTTCTGAGCAAAAAAATAGTTTTGCTCCTCGCACTGAGCGGCTTAGTGACTCATCCACTAGCTACAAGGAAATGGCTTAGACACACACAGTGTGTGTGTGTGTGTATGTGTGTGTGTGTGTGTTGCTGAGGGTGGTGGACAGGATAGAGAATACACACCCTGGTGTTACTGTAGCTGTTAGCACAGGGGGTAATTTTCACAAGAGGACAAAATTGCTCCAGCAAACCGACTCAAAAAGAGAAAGAGGTTAGTCCGTGAACTTGGTGTGACAGAAATTGTGTGTGTGTTGTTTAGGTGGCCAGAACTACTTAGTAAGAGGAATCAAAAAATACACACATGCACACAGACACACAACTAATGTCAGTCAGGTCACATGATCTTAGGGGGACAGTCCCACGTACAGAAATGGTTTTGTGACCCTACGGCCAAGCTAAAACGTCAGAAAATTAGTTAGTAGTATTAAGTTTTCACACTGGTCAGGTTGACTGATTTTCATTGGACTGCTTCTCCCAACCCTGCCTCTCTTTTGCCCATCATTGTTTTGTTCTGTGTGTCTTTCAGGCCAAGAAACTACCAAATTGTTAAAATCTGCCAAATTCTGATAAATTTTTTGCTGCCGCTGATTCAGTTTCCCCATGTAACCACATGGAGCTAATGCAGTTTAATTGTATTTGAGGTAGGGTTGTCACAAGAACCGATACTTCGGTACCAATTCGATGCCGACACAAAAAAAATAATTCGATACTTGCTTTTTTCTGGTAACGTCAGAACCGAATATTCAACTTTTCACTCGGCGAGCCGTGTCGATTCTTGGCGGAACTGACGGGGGCAGTATACGCGTGTGAGCAGCACAGAGCAGTAAGCGGCGCTGAAGAAGAAAACTTGCCGTCTTCGAAAAAAATGGCTTCAGCGGGTGGGAGCGAAAGCACAACACGTCGGCTCGTCGACAAGACAGCTGCGAAGAGTCGCGTGTGGAAATATTTTGCATTCGAGGCGGATGAATCCGGAGCAATTCTTGATTCAAACAAGCCGACATGCAAAAAGTGCCTCAGAAGTTTTCAGACCAAAGGAGGAAGCACGTCAAACCTGGCTATAGGCCACTGCTGTTCTTTTTTTAATGTAAAATAGTTGACTATTGTTATTTATGATCATATTTATAAGCACAGTATTGTTTGTTTTTATACTGGATGGCTATAGGTCTGTTGGCAGCTGGTACTGCAATTTAAATTCTGTGCAAAAAGATCTTAAAGTACAGTGGTGTTAAATACTTGACAGTTTGAAGCAGTTATCAATAAATTAGTGCATTTAAAAGTACATTGGTCCTGTTGTTTTTTAAATTGTGGTATCGAATTTGTATCGAGAATCGTGGAAATTCGCAGGTATTGGTATCGACTACTGAAATTCTGGTATCGTGACAACCCTAATTTGAGGTAATGGAAGCTTCACTAAATCTCGGCTTGCTTTACACTCTCTTACGAGTCAGCCATCTTTGGCCTGTACAACAAATCATTTTGACTATCAAACAAAATCGGCCAGACATTCCAACAGAGAGTGACGGGCAGATCCAAACCAACACTTTTTCTCCCTCTGTGTCTTGCTCCCTCTGTCAGTCTAGTTCTGCTGAAAATACACTCTATTTTCAGAACAGCAGCACAGCAGGGCTGTGTGTGTGTGTGTGTGTGTGTGTGTGTGTGTGTGTGTGTGTGTGTGTGTCAGACTGTTTTCATTACTCTACTAATATTTTTATTCTGCCGTGGATGCAGAGTTAATATTTCAACGCCCCAAAAGACAAACAAACAAGAATCATCTTGAATCATAGAGAGTTCTTCAAAAAAAGTGCTGTGATTAGAGTTTGCTTATTTGATGCATTTCGATGTGAACGTGTATCAATGCAGTGACATAATATAATCAGGAGCCTGGTTTCATTTAAACTCGCTCTGTCTGAACTGCGTTTTGCTGTGATTTACTGTCTCTGGCGCTTGTTTCCGCAGAGGGCGGAGCTTAAACACACTTTGGGTGCGGAACGGAGACATCGCCCAACAGTCCGCTAGCTTGTCGCTCTCACTACCAATATTACCTGCTCTGTTGGGCTGAAATTTGCATGCATGTTGAAATCTGTAGGTTTGTTAACCCTTCCTGGAAATGCAGTGACTTAAACCAAGTAAGAGCTATGAGTAAGGAAAAGTTACTAACTAAAGTCTGCAAGTTGCTAATTTCTGCAGTGTAAAATGCGATAGGCATTTTCTTAGAGCTGAAAACCTTATTTTTGTAGAGTAAAGCACACTTGCACTGCGGTAGGATTCATGTGATCAGAGCACTTTCTAAATAAAAAGAGAGTTGAGATTCATCCGATTGCTTGCATTCATTCTTGAAAAAGTAACCGTCTGCAGTACTATAAAATTGAGCATGTGATACATGTAGATTCAGCAATACAAAAATCACTGACGTGAATTGTAATCGAATCATGAGGCCAGCAAAGATTCACAGCTCTAGCTGTGATATGACCAATACTGGCACCTGATAAAATGTCTTACATGTCATATTGACACGTGTGAACATGTCCAACCACAGCTGTTGGTTTGTTTGTGTCCGTGTGTGTCTGCGTGCCTAAATATGCACTGTACTCACCAGTCGTTTGATGATCCGAAGTGTTATGCGTTGGATTCGAGGGTTCTCGGTGTGCGTGTGTGCGTGCAGCACATGTGAGAAACGTTGCAAACAGGAAGGCGACAAGCAGTCACAACCCTCTCCTCCATACAGCTGGACCAGCAGGTACAAACACTGAATAGACTCCTCAAAAACCTCCTGGTTTTCAGCGGACAGCTACAAGGAGAGACAATCAGTTAATAAAAGAAAAGAAAAAAATGAAATAACTCCCTGCATCCACTGTGTTTATGTGACAGTGATCACACAAACACTGGAAAAGGTAATCTTCTGTATTTGGATAGAAATTTTATCATAATTCAAGATCAATTTGTACCATGTACATCACAGCAAGATTACGACTTACTGACCCCTTTCTAAATAAAGGAATTAAAAGCAGTACGTAAATAATAATACTTGCAATGCAAGCAGACTTTGTACTTCAGAATTGTTTTATTTTAACACAAGCAAGTAATTTAGCAGGTTCATGATTTTAATTAAATTCAGAGATCGTATTGATGCTGCTGCTCTTTCTGTCCCACTAATCTCCCAAGGGGCAAAGGGGCTGCACCGGGACCGGGGGTGAGTAAGCTGCCCCTTTAACCCTCTCATACACAACCACACACACAGAAGCCCACCCAACACTCGGTGAGTCAAGTATAAGTAAAAAAACCCCTCTGTTGTGTCCCTTGGGGATCCCTCCCCCCCTTACTTCCTCACTATCCCTGGATGCACAGGATCCTCTCTTTTTTGGGGGGATGGATTCTCTCCATCTTTCTAGCTTTTCTCACACCTGAATCTGATTTTACTCTCTCATCGAATTCCATTTTTTGAGCAGATTCTCTTCTCCAACTCCAGTTGAAATACTAAATAATAAAAAGTCAAAGATCATCATTTATCAAGCAATTCAATTTGATTGTAACACATATTATTATTATTTTGAGGTTTTGATTGCAGATAGAGCGGTGAGATATTTTGCATTTCATTATTCTTAAATATCTGATTTTAGTGGGTATGGATGTAAGAATGTCTAATGCGATAGACAAGATTGTTCTCACTCTTATCTTCCTGTTTGTTTTTCAGACTACACACTTGCATATATAAAATATTCTGCAGACCTAGGATTCATGGGACCAGGGAGAGACAAGCAATGTAAGAGAGGCATACTGCATTTATATAACATCCCTACACTGATTTCACATGAGGCAGAGTCAGCACATGTGCAGGAAACTGACTTTACCAGAATTGGTTGAAAGAATTAAGACACAGGACACAGAGTCCATGCATGAAAGACACTTGTCTCTTTGAAAATAGTTTGCTGCAGGACTGACTTGATTAGCATAACAGTATACACATTTGGAAGAGCTAACTAAGGACGAACTTTAAATGAGCTTGATCAGTAGTGTTGCTGTCTACAGTGCAGTCAGTCATGCGAGTAGGTTAGAGTAGAGGAGTCTGGGAGAAAGTTGGGAATCTAGTTACCACTACTGTGACATGGCTTTACTGGTCCCAATAGATTTATCAAGTGTTTCAGAAAATGTGTCTTATTTTATAGAATTGGTGTTGCTCCCTTATGAAATCACTGTTTTCCCTTTAGCTGGTAGTTAGTTTGGATATCCTGCAATTTACCTACAAAACAGCACAAAAAAAGGAGCTCAAACTAGGTTGTTGTAACAGTTCAAACTAATCTGTAGGACCAGCTGTGAAATAATAAGGCCAATCTCCAAGTTTACACACTGTCATTGGTGTAGGGTGGCCAAGTGACTGTACTAGCATAGTATTAGCAACGGGTGAAGTGCCGCATTTGACCAATAGAAAGCTTCACCTTTCGTCAGCACTTGTGTTTTTTACTTGCATCAACAGCCTGATAACCAAAACCAAATATTACTTGCTTGTAGAAATCATGTCCAGAGACTTGCATATCCAGCAAAATAGGCATGTTCTCTCTTTCTGAATCCCTTTTCTCTCTCCCTCTCTCTCTCTCTCTATCTGATTAACACAAACATACACTTCGTTTCATAAATAAGAATTCAGTTACAGTCTCAGTAAATCAGGCATACATTTAGACATAAAATAGACAAACATAGATGCAGAAGTAAACACAGAAAATATTGTATGCATGCAATGCATTAACACACACTCACACACGGCTCTCTGAGTGTTGGTCTCACCATGTGAATGAGGTGTGTGCTGAGTTGGCTCAGGGGTCTGTTTTCTAGTAGCAGCTTCGTTGCTGCCTCCATCCCTACTGCTGGACAAGATAGCCTCTGGCTCTACACACACACACACACACACACACACACACACACACACACACACGTTAAATCATTTATAGAGATTTGACAGTCAATAATGATGGATCCAGAGATCTGCCAAGACAGACTCTAACAGAGTGAAACAGACAGAGAAAGGATCACTGAGAGATGGACTACGAGAGGAAATTGTTTTTCTTCATACATTGTGTTATTTTAACCCTTCTTTAACACAAGATGTGCTCCGGACAACACAGGTCCGACACTTATTTATTTGTCGCACCAAGTTATTTTTGCATCTCATTAAGACTTCAGTCTTCCTTTACTCTTACTGCCCCCCCACCCCACCCCCGCCTCATTAGCACCTCTGTCTCTTGCTTATTTTAGTTCAGTTCATGCCTACAGTGGAGCTTCAGGCCAATTAGCTGTGGAATAATGTGATTAATACTGGCACATATTTTCTCTCTCTCTTCCCCAAGTCACTTATTCGCTGTTATGCTCTTTCACTCCTTCTCATTTTTCTTCTGTGGTATAAATATAATCTCTGACTCTCTCTCTTGACCAACGGAGTAATAGTTTGGGGAGCGCGGTCTAGTCACGTCCTCTCTCCTTATCAGACCCTATTACCCAAATGAATTTGGTTTGGGCAGAAGTTTTCTTTTTAATGAGCTTTGCATTTCTCCCAGAATTGATTTCCGCTGCACATTCTGCTTGCGTCTGTCTCTTCCCCTCATCATTCATCCTTCCCTCTCCCTCTTCTGTCCTTCCTTTTCCACCCTGTCTTTTACCCTGCCTCCCCTTTAGTTCCCCCACCCCCCTGTCCAGGTATTAATATGTATGCGTTGGGCTGGGGCGCAAACTATGGGGAGACCGGGGCTGGTGTGTGTGTATATGAGCATATATGCGTGTGTGCGTGCGTGTGTAGGAAGGCAAGCTAAGGACAAAGCCACTGGTGATAATGAGGCCGCAGGGACATATCCAGACAGGCCCCTCTGTGTATGCTTGGGTGTGTGTGTGTGTGTGTGTGTGTGTGTGTGTGTGTGTGTGTGTCTCGGGACGTCATCCGCTTTCTCCTGAGTCTACAACTTCAATATTACAGTTACTTAAATCTGCTAGCTTCTACTGCACACATCAATGATCACACACACACACACACACACACACACACACCACGCACGCACGCACGCACGCACGCACGCACGCACACCCATGCCTTGAGGGACATGGTACGAGGGCAACATTTTGAGGGAACTGTCTTCGTGATTCTGTTGGTCATTCTGTGCTCAACAGAGATGAAATTGGTAAATGGTGGTGAATCAATCTGAGAAAAACACCAGCCTATAAGGACCAATGTAACATGACACACACACACACACACACACACACACACACTAATGATTATTTAACAAAAAAATATTATTAATATTATTATATTATATATTATTTAAGTAGATAGAGGATATTGGGTTGCAAATGTGAGAGAAAGTGTTTGAGTGATCATACCTGCAGTGCGGAGCGGGCGACAACAGATGTTTGTTTTAGGATGTTGTGAAGCAGTTCCAGAAGGGCTTGTAACACAATATAGCTGACCTTCCTCCCAGCATGACCCTCTCCATCCAGGTGGACGAGTGCAGCCTCTGAGAGGGTGCTCACCACCACTTCTATTAAGCCTGTGCAGTAGAGGAAAGTCACTGGATAAAGTTTTAAAGGACTTTTGGGGACAGTGATTTGTTTCCAACCTTTTTTCCTCTGAGAGCAAACTTGGCAAGTTTAAAGTGGCTGAGAGCTACTCATAGCACCAAGTTGCAAGTCATTGCCTCTATTAAAGCCCTGCAGAGGAAGATAATTTGACTGGATAGAAATGTAAACAGATTTTAAAAAAAGAAACAGATTAACAATGTGACTGTGTGTTATCAAATGTATGTACATATATTCTTCATAATCATTTGGAAGCACTATGAAGGGTAATGACTTACTGGAAGCTCATGAGCTACTTGTTGGAGACATGTCCATGGTCTACACAGTAGATCTTATATAAAATAACGCAGAGAAATTTGTAATTTTTTTGTTTGACTTGCTGTCTTGGGGTGTGGGATTTCTGGTCATCAGTGGCCCCACCCCTAATAGACAGTTCAACATTGCCCAAATGTCTCTGTCTCTCCAAATACAAAATTAACAAATGTTTGTTCACAAGCTGATTCAGTCATTAATATGAGTTTAAATCATAGAGGGTAGCCACCTACATTCAAAACAACCAACACCCCTTCATCTTGCCCCTCCATGTATTCTAGAGGTTCTAAGAAGAACATGAGTCTGTCCTGAGTAAATGTCTGTAGCTGCAGGCTCTGGTTCCACTCGACAGTGGATTGACAGCTCGTCTTCAAGGGGGGGGGGGGACACTCTCCTTCTAAAGTCGATTTGCAATTCATTGTCACCAATTTGCCCAGCAGAGAAATAGCAGAATTTGACATTTAACTATACTAGAATTTTAAGCTGTGTGAGTTGAATTAATCCATGAACACCCAAGTAAGTTAACACAAAGAGTAACAACGAAAGACAACCGAGTTTAGATGCTAATCTAAAAAATACTCCATATCTCTGTGCCCCCCTCACCTTATTCCTCCCTAGAAAACAGCCCGATGTAGAACAACTTGTAAAGCTGGCTAACCCGTGCTAAGCCGTGAATAAATAGTTCCTAGTAAAGTGCAAAACCATGTTCCTTTGCTCATTAAATTTAAAATCACATTGAACATACTCTGCATTTTGCAGCTCCTCTGAGTTGTTAGCTGTTGTAGGCTTCAGTCCCTGAGGTGCTCTCACACATCTCTGTAAATCAAGACTGGATATATTTTGCCCTGACGAGCTGTCATGAAACATGCATCCCAGTAATTCACACTGCAAAGTTTACTACATTTTCACTTCTGTCCACAAAAAGGTAGCTATCTTCACTAGGGAAACCACGCCCAGTCTTATTTTCTATTCCAGTATATCTTTATTTAGAATGTAGACATCATGTGCGCGTGTTTATTTTTGTGAGAGAAAGTGTAACACTCCAGACACTAGAAAGCTATAGCGCTACTCAGCTGTCAGTGAGATGTACTGTTACTTTGTCAAGCTGCCTCATAATTAAATAAACAGACTGCTCTACTGACTGTTAAACACAGACCTCTTGTGCTGTTGATGTGATCTGACAATGCAGTCCTATTGAAAGAAAACCCTGTTCTAGATATGTAGTTGCTCGTGCATATGTGAATATTGTTCTGATGTTGAGAATAGCTGCCATCACTACACACAGCCATCTTTACCAAATAAAAAAACTGGATACTAATCAAATAAATTCTCTACCGGTATACACAATTTGAAACATTTCAAACCTTATTTTAAAAGTTTTCAATTGTTGGTCACACTGGCAGTACTCTCTGCATAGTCAAACCAGAGGTCAACATTGAAAATGTTTGAAATTATTGATTTTGCTCATAGATAAGACAACAATGGAGCATGTTAGTTGTTAGTATAATGCGGCTCAGTTAAGAAAAAACTAAACTTTGGAGATTAAATGATATACAAATTACTTCAATCAGGACATTAAGATCCAATACACAAAATAAATGCGACTACGGCCATCTATTATTCTCAACTGCTGGCAGGCTGTATTAAGCCATTACTCCCAGCTAACTGAAACCCCAGTCATCTGAAAGTCATAGGACAGTTAAACATTTTCCAACTGTCTCCAATTTAAAATGCATACTTGACCTTCTGTGGGTACCCGTGTTGAAATCATGTACAACGAGCACCAAGCTGCTGTAAAACAGACACCCAAACTTAAAAACTGAACTGGTTGCTTTTATCACCAGGTTCTACTCAATTCCCCCAAATCATCAGGAGTGTAAGAAATCCTGGAAGTGCTCTGAGCACAAACAGTTCACAAAGTCCAATGAAAAATATTTTTGAGAGTAATGTGAGTGGCTACTGTAATGACAATTAAATGTGCGCTGAGTGTGCACTGTGATCTAGTCTTATTTGGTTCAGTCTGCTTCATCATAAATAGCTATCCACAAGGTTGCACACACACTGGGTTTCATTGAAGATGTGCAGCCAGGTGCATATACAATGTTCACAGTGGAATGGCAGAGCCTCCAGTATGAGCTCTGTGCATGTGTGTGTGCGTGTGTGTGTGTGTGTGTGTGTGTGTGTGTGTGTGTGTGTGTGTCTGTGTGTGTGTGTGCATCATTACATGATGCACACACACACACAGACACACACAGACTGACATGTACGGACATGCACATGCATCTTTAGAGTCTGTGCAGAGGGATAGTAACTACATTCAGTCAATGCTAAGGAGTACATTTTTAAAATGTCATATATTTCCAATTACTACTTATTTTAAGACTAATGGAATCATTTAAGAGTGAAAATCAGTGTACACTGTCCTATTTGGGAGTTTGGACTTTAACTAGATTAAAAATAGACATTCTACAATGCTTTGTGATATCGTCTATTTATAAACCACTGTAAAATTAGTTCTACTGGGAATCAACAGGATGGATTGCTCTGAGCATTACTGTCTAAGCAAAGTAGGAAAGTTTTTTTGTCAACAGAAAAACCTACTAACCAGACTACAAATGACTAATCAATAATGTTCCAATTAATTTAGATTAAGATCAATTTAAGTGTGTACATGGTTTCAATAATGGGAATTTCCTCATTACTGTATGCAGCATATGGGTAATTGTTCTTCAAGGATAGAGTGAAGCCTGCTATAGTCAAATCCTGAGTGTGCTGCTTATACTGAATATTGAATACCTTAATGCATATCGTTTTAATCTCCATATTGATATGATCCTACAACACCAAGTCTTTAACTGATTAATGTCTCCAAGTTTCTAATGTTTTTGTGACTGATTCTTCATTGTCTGGTCACTTCTGTGTTTTCTTTAATATTTCTTTCATTCCTGACACACAAACATAATCAAATAAGGTCAAAAAGCGGTACATCAATGAACATGCCAATGTAAAAATGCCATCTCCTCGTTACCACCTCTAAACCCATGTCATGCTGATGATCTTGTAAACATCTTTAATTCCAAAATGCTGAATGTCATAGATGTCATTGCACCTGCTACGGTTAAAACAATTTCTGGTAAGCAAAAGGCACCCTGGAAAAAAGCTGCTGTTGTGACAGCCCAGAGAAGAGAGTGCAGGAAGGCTGAACGAATCTGGCGGAGTACTAAACTTCATATTCACCATGACATCTATAAAGAGAGCCTCCGGGCCTACAATTTAGTCTTAAAAAGTGCGAGAGAAACATTCTTCTCCAATATCATAAACAACAACACTAATAAGGCGAAAACCCTATTTGCAACTGTTGACAGACTGACCAACCCCCCCAACACAAATACCAGCTAAAGTCCATTCCACGCAGAAATGCAATGAGTTTGCATTCTTTTATACTAATAAAATTGAAGGCATCAGACGGGCCATCAATATCTCAAACAAAAAAGTTGGATCACCACCCTGTTCAGGCAAAAGTAACACAGCAATGATGGCAAGCTTTAATGCCATAGACTCTAAAACTCTAGTGGAAACGGTGACAAATCTAAAATCATCCAACTGCCGCCTTGATGCTTTACCCACCAACTTTTTTAAGAATGTTTTTGACTGCCTATCAATAGACGTATTGCAAATAGTTAATAACTCCATTCAATCAGGCAATTTCCCAAAGGCCTTCAAAACTGCAGTCATTAAACCTCTTCTAAAAAAGCGGAGCCTAGATGCCTCTATTATCAACAACTACAGACCAATTTCAAATCTACCCTTCATAAGTAAAATAATTGAGAAAGTTGTCCTCCAACAACTAAATAACTTCCTGGCTTCAACTGGCTGCCACAATAACTTCCAGTCAGGATTTCAACCTTTTCATAGCACCGAGATGGCCCTTATTTAAGTTGTAAATGACATCCGTCTTAACAAAGACTCTGGCAAAACTTCAATATTAATGCTATTAGACCTCAGTTCTGCATTTGACACTGTCAACCACTCAATACTTTGGACAGGTAGGAAAACTGGGTGGGGCTCTCAGGCACAGTCTTAAGCTGGTTCAAGTCATATCTACATGATAGGAACTATTTTGTTTCTATTGGCGACTTTGTATCAGAACCTACCAATGTTAACGTGTGGAGTCCCCCAAGGTTCAATCTTGGGGCCGACTTTATTCAACATCTACATGCTCCCACTAGGACAAATCATGCAAAATAATAACATTGACCACCATTGCTGATGCTGATGACACCCAAATCTATGTAGCATAGATCTTCTGTGCCAGTGCATTGAGCGAGTCAAAGACTGGATGTGCCAAAACTTCCTACAATTAAATGAGGACAAAACTGAGATAATTGTTTTTGGTGCTAAAAAAGAAAGGTTTAAAGTAATTCAACACCTTCACTCTCTGTCCCTGAAAACCTCAATCAAAGCCAGAAATCTTGGGGTTATTATGGATTCTGATTTACATTTCGACAGTCACATTAAATCAGTAACAAAATCAGCCTACTATCACCTCAAAAATGTAGCAAGACTTAGAGGGCTCATGTCAGCTCAAGACTTGTACATGCCTTTATTACTAGTAGGCTAGACTACTGTAATGGTCTCCAAAAAAACTGTCAGGCAGCTACAGCTTGTTCAGAACGCTGCTGCTAGAGTTCTTACAAAGACCAAAAAAATGTGAGCACATTACACCAATTCTTAAATCCTTACATTGGCTCACTGTATGTCAGAGGATTGATTTCAGAATCCTCCTGCTCACATATAAATCACTACATGGTCTAAGGCCGAAGTATATCACCGATATGCTCCCACTATAAGCCTTCTAGATCACTAAGATCTTCTGAGACCAATCTGTTAGTGATTCCCAGAGTAAACAACAATCACGGGAGAGCATCATTTAGTCACTATGCAACAAATAAACTTCCTGAAGATGTAAGACTTGCCCCAACTCTGACCACTTTTAAAACTAGACTGAAAACTTTTATGTTCACCATAGCTTTCTGCTAAATCTTTTAATGTCTGCACTGTTTTTAATTATTGCAGATATGTTTTTTTTTTCTCCTTTTCTTTCTGTAATGCATTTTTAATTTTGCCTTTATTTTCTTTTAATTCTTCTATTTTTTTTTCACTTTGTTGTATGATGTGAAGCACTTTGAGTCTGCCTTGTGTATGAAATGTGCTATACAAATAAAGTTGCCTTGCCTTGCCTTAACTAGTCGGTCTTGGGCGACTGATTTTGTGTAAGACTTTTATTGATTTCCATCATTTAATTAATATAAATTATATTTTATTCATAAAACAAATTTCTAGAATGTATGCAACCATGTTTTTGTCCCTAATATTTTTTTAATGTTTCAAAGATAACTAATAAGGGTCCAAAACCCCTTAGTTAAAGTGAGGTAAAGATTATGGTCAGGTTAAGGGAAAGGTTAGGGAAATATTTCCACATTACCCCATGTTTAAATATATTATGATGGGTTATTCACACTGTGTAAGTTGTTTTTTGTAAAACAAAATGCTGAATATACAATGATATATTATAAAGTAATATAAGTATTACAAATCTTAGGTCAATTACCTTTCACTGGTATCCAGGGACTGGAATGCAAACCACACCGGTATCAATGCAATCTATGCAGAGCATAAACAGCAAAACATCTTAAATTTACCATCAAACGTGTCTCATTGATTGCTAATATGGAAAATTGTCAATCCAGTGACCTCTTGGGTGCTAATATGAGAACATTAATATGGAAGACAGATCTGTGTGGTATAAATTATGCCAGGGGGCATAATTGATTTGACACATATGGACTGTCACAAGGTGTGGAAGAACCATTATAGATTTCTTTTTGTACACCTTTTGGGGAAATAACCTGAACACAATGTCAAATGACAATTTATAGATGCAAGTTCCACAGACCGTATCACCGGCACAGAGGCAATTACCTAAAAAATTCCTCTGAGCTTCTCACAGAAGGTCAAGAGAAATAACAATGATTGGTGGCGGAGCAAACCCAGAGAGGAACCTCAAAGGCCCTCAAGAATTCTGAAGTCACATGCAGCCCCCGAAGGCTTGTTTAATTAAAGGACAAGCATGCTTTAATCAACTGACACCTTCAGACCGAACTCAGAGGTTGATGTGAATGCTTCTGTACTGATTTTTTGCTACATGGTCTAGGTGTGTCCATTTCCTTATCAGATCATGCAGTCTGCTTGTGGCAACAAAATTAGTCTCAAATTCACTCTAAGCAGAGAAGCTTTAGTCTTTATATCCTTGTGTAATCAGATTAGAACCTAGAGTTTCTATATTAGTAGAAGTTAAAATGCCATCCATAATCACATAGAATAAGAACCTCAAATTGTCACTCACTTCAACCTCAAATTTCTCCTCCTATTATCTCATCACTACGTCTTCTCACCCAAATGCACCACATTCTCTCTCTGTGTATCCCATTCATCCTCTCTGTCACCTCTCTGCTACCCTTTTAAACTCCTATTTTGCTTTCCTGGCTCTGTCATCTTTTCTCTCTCTCTTCTCTCTCATGCTTTTTTTTGCCATCTTCTTTTTCTTTCTGTTGTTCCATTCTCCCTCCCTATCTATGCCTTTCTCTCTTTGGTTCCTCTGTCTTCATTCCCCAGGGGGTATTATCTCAGTCGGAGGCAAATCTGCCCAATTATAAACCTCATCTCCTCTTTTTCCTCTCTCTCTCTCTCACACACACATTGGGCGCTCCTGCATCCACCGCCTCTAAACACACACACATGCACATCTTCTCTCTGTCTTACACATGCAGAGGCAGAAGCATAAATACATTCACACAAGCACAAAAAACATCTCCCTATTTTGCTCTTCTTCACTGTCTATTTAATTTCCTCCCAACACACACCCTCACGCGCCAACCTTCCCCTCCTCTCTCTGTCACACCTAAAAAGCCAATTAAACACGCGTCCTCCCTTCTCCTCTTCTCTCTCTCTCTCCCTTCTTCCATGCCATTGCCACACTGATCTGGAGTGAACCACAACTTAAAGAAGGGAGAAAGCAGAGAGGAGAAGATAGAAGAGGAACCCGAAATACAGAATAGGGAGAAAGAGTAGATTGGAAAAGTGGAAGGAGAAGAGGTACATGAGGAGGAGAACAAGTTAATACAGCAAAGAGAGGAGAGGGAGATAGCGTTAATTGCCCGGCGAGCATTAGTGCTGGGTTGACAGTTTCTTGTTGAGAGAGGAGCTGATTGGACGATAATGATGCTGACTACTGAACTGCCGCACTGCTGACCCAATGTAAATAGAAGCAGAGGAAGGGTTGATAGTCGTGGTAGTGGTTTTGGGGAGGCATGGAGTGCGGGGAAAAGATGGATAGACAGAATGAGAGAGAAATACAGAGAGAGAAATGAACATGTTCCTACATAGAAATTTGAGAAAGCAAGTATTATTGTGTTGCATTTACATTGCTGCTGAGAGTTGCAATTACAGTGATGAACTGTGGCTCCTACAATATTTGCATACAAACACACACACAAACACACAGAGAGAACAGTGTTTTAATGTTTTCTTGCAAACATCTTTAATTTACTGCATTCATTCTCTAATGCTGGATTTAGGCTGCATCTGTACACGGCTAAGCTTTTGTGCCTTTATACAACCAACAGGAAATCCAAATATTATTGAATTTCATCATAGTTGAAGGACAAAAAACATTGGCTTTGCCTCATGCACACACACACACACACACACACACACACACACACACACACACGTTGTTGACGAGAATAAGCATTAGGCTGCAGCAGGACAGTAGGCAGGGAAAACCAGATGTCAACAAGTAACATGACAATAACTAATGCTAGCAGAGTAGATACGCAGCATCCACTCAGTTACAGTTGGGTCAATGACAGATGGGCCTCTACAACTCACTCACAAATAATAGGAGTAGTGTAAGATAATGTACAAAACAAGGACAGCAGGGGAAAGTCGATTTTCAAAGCAGAGGGAAGTTAAATCTTCCCATCTCCAAGGACACTGTATGTGTAGACATATTTACCTTCTTGGTATAGTGGCTCCAGGTCCAGGACAGTGCCTCCACTGAGATTACACAGCAAGGCGATTGCATTCTGAAGAATCCCACCAGTAACACCACTACTGTTAGCCTACAGAAAGTAAGAAGACACAGATAGGATAACCAGGTTTTCTATGTAGATGTTTTTTTCTCATCCATTATTTAAAAACAATGTAACCTTAAGAGAGTAAATGTTAATTGGAAGTATGGCAGTGACCTTCCACACATGGAGCACTATTAATCGTTGAAGCAACATTTCATCCATAGATTTTCATCTTCACAATAAACACCACTTTAATACTATACAGCCATGACTGCAACAACTATTCAAGGAATAAGATTAGGAGCGGGGGATTGTTAATCTTCCTCCTTTACTTTAAACGTTTGGTAAATGGACTTGCATTTCTAGAGTGCCTTATAGTCTTCTGAACTTTATGCTACAATATTCAAAGAAAAATTGATACACAATGGCAGAGGTCATCCATCAGAATCTAATGTAAATGCTCGTTCAAAAACACAGGCAATTTGGGGTCAAAGTGGCCACCAATCTTCAATTAGTGGACGACCCACTATACCTCTGAGTCACATACGCCCCCAACTTTTCTAACCTTCTTTTTATCATAGGGTTAAGGTTAGACCTAAAGCTCTAATTAATTAAAATGTCAAAATGACAAATTACTAAAAGTATAATAATACCAACATGGGTGTGTGCTAAGGTCTCAAGTTTACTGGATGCATCCCATGGCATGTCTTCTTGTTACTACTGAATATCAGTGAAGCTACTGTTTAATAGTCGGGAACTGCCTTTCCCATGTTTTATGAACTGCATGTCAATGTCACCTACCTAAAATAAGCTATTTTAAAAATGTCTTTCTTGACATTGCAAAACAATCATGTGCAAAGTATAAAGTTAATTCTGTTTCAAATCATTTAGTTATGACCTTTGATAATTAATTTTGTTTTGAAGAGAACAAGAAGCATGGCTGTGGTTTGCACGTTCTTACTCCTATCTTCGGAAGCTCCCCCCTTTCTCCCCTCACAGTCTTCTGCTTCTATTTCTCCTCCTTACAAAACCCTGTCTCCTTCCTCCTGCAGTAATTCACTTCTCCTTCACTCTCCTGCCCTCATTTCACTATTTGATCCTCTCTGAGATACACCAGCTCTGCCTGCGGGGTCTGTGTGCATCAGTGTGATCTGTGTACGGGCCGATACGCCTGGCTCGTACTCATCATGTGCCGTAGCCTGAGGCTGAAGACAATGACATCAATTCATACCTAGGACAACCTGCCTGTCAGTAACAACAAATGACAAAGCTAATTTAGTTTGATCTTTATGGACTAATGAGCCGTGAAAGGACTATCGTGTACATCAGTGAAAGCATAAACCTGACAAAGAGCAATGAGGAATGGAAAACCAGAGTGAATTTTGACTCACTCTACGGCAACTTAACTCATAGAGCATTCAACATGGTGTATTTACAGAATGTACAATATAAGTGTGGCAGGATTTGTTAAAGTATTTGACTGCAACCTACACTGATTAGTCTTCTGACTGCTCAGGCAGAACAACCAACCAGGAAAGAAATATAGTTGGCTTCTTGAAATCCTTTCATGTCTGAAGCAGAACTACTTCATCATCCAGACAAATACAATTAGGCGAGTTTCTCCACGACAAGTGTGATCGCCAATGGCAGGTGTAATCAATCCAGATCACAGTGTTTCAGGCAGCATAAATCAATCAGAACATGAGCAATACAGACGGCACTAATGGATCCCGATGTGACTGGTTCAGACAGGAGTAAACAATCAGGAGAGGAGTTAATCAGGCTGTTGGATAACAGTATTTAACATTCTGCATCAGCTAGTCGGGGCTGGACAGGCAGTCATGCAGAACACTGATTATTTAGTGAGTGTGTGTGTGTGTGTGTGTGCGTGTGTGCGTACGTGCGTGTGTGGGTTTAGAAAACTGATTGTGTTGTTCGTGCGTGTTCATTAGAATGTGGGTATGCAAAAAGGGTCAGGTGAAGTAAATTGTTTGCTGGAAATATTGTTATGCTTCGCTGATAACAGACAAGTGCTATGTGTCTGTGTGTATTTGCATGGGTTCTTAAGAGTGGAGTCTTTATATTCTCCCTCTATTAACCCTCCGTCCTCTCTGTGGCTGACCTGCCAGTCAATTACACCAGGTCAACACCACTCAGGCTAATTTGCATAAATCCATCTATATGGGTCAGATGGGACGAGTAAAAGACGAAAGAGAAGGACGGAGATTTAATACAGAAATGCATAAAAATAATACACACTAGGATAACTGAGATTGATTAGCTGATCTGATTGTAAGACTATTTACCAAACTCACTGACTGAATAACCAAGTGATTGATTGATCAGCTGAATAGAATGGATTAATTGATGAAGCGAGATTGGTCTCTTACCAAAAGGAGTTGAAAGACCATTGGTAGGATCCTACTGTGTTTGATCAACCTGAAAAGGAAAGAGAGGTTGTTTAGAGGCAGTTCACCGCACTGTTCCCATATACACACACGCTCACATACACACACACCGGGCTGTTTCATCTTCATTACGGTTGGAGTTCCGCTACAATGGCTCCTGTCTGGAACCAGTGGAATTGGGGGGGGGGGGGGGGGGGGGGGGGGGGACGTGATGAGAGCAGATTGGAGTGAGAGGAGGTGAGAGGGAAGGACATAGAAGGAGGATATGAAAGTTAAGGAGAAGATGAGGTAAAAATACCACATTTGAAGAGGAGAAAAGAAGGAGAAGATGATAGAAGAGGGGAGAAGATTTCGGCAGAGAATAGAGGGAGCACAGAAGAGTTGAACAAATGGATAGGGGTGAAAAGAAAAGATGTGAATGGATCCACATTGAAAAACTAGAAGGAAAGAGAGAGATGTCTATCTAAGCAATGGCATTCTATAACTTGATTATTGATTTGAACTTGATTTTTTAATAATCGGATTAAGTTTTTTTGATTTGAAACCAATTACTGTGTAGTTGGAATGGCAACACATGCACACACACTTTGAGTAAGAGCAAAAGAATTCAGGCTGTAAGGGGAACAAAGCCAGCTGAAGTTAGACTGGTATTAATATGCTGAAGCAAAGCATATCCACTGATTTAAAAAATCTGTCTTCACTATGATTTATAGCTTGTCTGGCAGGCATCAGACCATTCATACAAACCCTCCTGTAGAATTTTCAATAACTTGAGAATGATGGTGTATCAGCTGAGAGGCTGTGTTCATTTGATAAAAGTAAGATGTTCTGGTAGAAATGCATCTTGTCATTAAAAAAACAAATGGGGAATTGCCAACATTTTTAAATTCCCTTTGCACTTCTTAATGTTTCTGTTTTACTGGTCAATTTCCAACTTTGTGTTTTTTATGAGTACTGGGATACATTACATTTGCTGTAGTCTACTTTCACATATAAATCAATACCAGTTTAATTTCATCTTAATGTGTGCTGAGAAGATATTTTCCACACCATTACACCAACTTTTGAGCAAACCCATCAGTTTCTGCCAAAGAAATATTAATTGGACCAAGCAGCAGGTCCAGGCTTCAGTGAGTCATGCACCAAATATTTCCATACCAATCTGCTTCAACATTAGAACTGTTACATTAACCTACTTCTCTATACTCAACCTGTATGTTATTCTTTATTTGTTTTATGCCTTATTCTTGACTTGGCCATAAGTGAGATGCTGCTTTCAGCTGTAGAAGAAAATGTGTTACCTTCCAATTTGTTTTGTTACTTCCTCTCGGGAACCTCAAATGTCTTGCTGAGCTGCATTCTTTGTATGTAAGCCTTGTCGTGTTAATGATGAGACCCTCTGATCTGTCCCCCTTCCTGGACCGTCTCCGAAACACCTTCATCCCACATACTTGATCAAGGCCTTCATGAATGGCCCCTGTTGTGACACTATCTAGCAAGAACCCAGCTGTTCCGAGGAAGTCACACCTTTATGTTGTCTCAGGACGTCTCTTCCCCTCCGTGAGACGCGTATCGAATCTATGTAAATCCACTGTTTTGACCTGCCCCTTTGGTTCTGTATAAGTTGTCTCTTGCCTCACATCAGGGCAGATTGGGCTGTGTGGCAACCGCGACATTGTCTTTTCTCCACTGTCAGTGATTAAACCTCATTTGAACCAGCTACAGAATTGGACCTGAAGAGTTTTCTTCAACAATATGGCGTTGTCGGCATCTCGCTAACCCTGGGCTAGAGGACGTCTGGACTGGATGGAGTCATTCTGAATATTAGCAATCGGCGCCAAAATTAAAAGGGTAAGGAAGCCTCTTGTAAAATTCCTAACTTTTGCTGATATTCACAATGCCCTGTCTCAAGTCCGGATCTTCCATAGACCCAGGTAACGCGATTTAAATTTTCAAATAGCAGCAGTTGACTGCAGGCTGTTCTGGTGAGTTTTAAGAAAAACAAAGGCCTTATGTAGTATAATAACAGATTGCATAGTGGAATTCTCTATCACCTTATGGGTTTGAGTTTTTCTCGGTGTAACAGATTATTATATGAGGTGGATGGTATTGTTATGGAGTAACCAGGCTTCCATACATATTGTCATAATTCCTATTGGTAGCATAATGACAGTTTGCATGATGGAATACTCCCTGACCTTATGGGTCTGAGTGTTTTTTTATGTGAGAGATTGTTATGTGAGGTAGACAATTTTAGTGGAGTGAATCAGTCTGACACTATATTGTCATAATTCCTAAACTTGGTAGCATAATGACAGTTTGCATTGTGAAATTCTCCCTGACCTCAGGGGTCTGAGAGTTTCTCAATGTGAGAGATTGTTATGTGAGGTCGACGATATTTCAGTGGGGTAGCCAGTCCGCCACTCATATTGTTTTAAATCCTATTGGTAGCATAATGACAGTTTGCATTGTGAAATTCTCCCTGACCTTATGGGTCTGAGTGTTTCTCTATGTGAGAGATTGTTATGTGAGGTTGACGATATTTCAGTGGGGTAGCCAGTCCGCCACTCATATTGTTTTAAATCCTATTGGTAGCATAATGACAGTTTGCATTGTGAAATTGTCCCTGACCTTATGGGTCTGAGTGTCTCTCTATGTGAGAGATTGTTATGTGAGGTTGACGATATCTAAGTGGGGTAGCCAGTCCGCCACTCATGTCATCGTAATTCCTACTTGGAAATGTAATGACGATTTGCATGGTGAAACTCTCTGTAATCTTATGGATTTCAGTGGTTCTCTTGGTAAAAGATTGTTATATTGAATGAATGACATGTGTTTAACCAGTTTAAAAGTTGTATGAGCTCATTGTAACATCTTGTTTTTTTCAATGTTGTGTGTTTGTGTTTTGCTGTGATTTAAGGCCCGCTGCGGCCATAAATATGTTGTTTTCTTACTATAAGAAAGTATTGCTAGAATTAAGTAGTTGTTCAGGAGGTTACAATCGAACACAACATTCCAGCTCTAGTTCTGTGTCTGTTTTGATTCATTTTTCCCAACCTACTTTAGTTTTCTTTTAAATACATTATATTCTATTTTTTCTTTCTTTTATTTTCTTGTTACTAAAGACTGTTAGTAACTTGCCCTTTATCCCTTCTCTAGCTAGTTGGGTTGTCCCTCTGTTTTAATTAGTTTCCCCCTCCCTGCCTTTTGTTATTTACTTTTTTGTTCCTTACTGTAGTTAAACTGTTTAGCCTGTTGGTTTGTTTATTTTATTTTATTTTATTTTATTTTAATTTACTTCACCTTACCTACCTTTTATCATTTGTAAATATTTTTTGTTTTTCAATTTTATAATTTCTAGTCTCTCATAACTTATACTGTACCTTATCCTTCTGGTATTATCATTTCGTTTGAGCCGGTTGTTTCTGTATTCATTAATTTGCCCCGTTTTATTCTTTTTTATTATTATTCTTTTTTTTTACAAATGTTTTTCCCAATTTCTTAAATATTATTATTAATTTTCTTGTTAATCATTTTATAATACTTTATTTTTTGATTCAAGTTAAATTTTTATTTTATTTTATTATTTCTCTATCATTCTATTTTTCTTTTTGTTTTTGTTGTTGTATTATTATTTTATTTTATCTTTATTTTAATTTTTTTATTTGTTATTTCTATTTGTCATTTAGTTATTTTTGCATTTATTTGATTTCCAAGATGGGTAAAACCCAAAGCAAACAATGGGTTCCTGAGAGAGGGACCCTTGCATGGTACATGTATGTGAATGTCGGAAGTGAGTGTGTTGAAAGTGTGCCAGACTGGTTTGAATGGACACAAGGGACAGATAAATGTTTTCCATTAGAAGGATCACTCGACAAGAGCATATTAGAAGCTTTAAAAAAGATATTGACTGATAAAGAAAGGGATAGAAAACTTAAAAAGAAGGTAAACTGGCTGAATTACATGGCTTGGTGTGAGGAAGGCGAACGAAGGAACACAGCCAGCAAACTAGCCAGTTTGAAGAATACTTTTGAAAAACAAATGCAGAAAGATACCAGTACTATGATGGTTGCAAAGACTGATAAGAAAAGTGATAAAACCAGAAAAGACGCGCATCAAAAACAAAAAAGAGTGGACACATCCTATCCACATTTGCCAACCACTCACAGTGACAGTGATGATGATGACTTTTCTCCCCCCCCGTATGCTCCGTCACCTAATGCAAATGAACAATCAGTTCAAATAGATTCACCCCCTGTGCAAGCTAGTGCACCAGGTAACAATATGCAGCACGAACCCCATACCTCTGCATATCCAGACAGCACGACAACTAGCTCTAGAATAACACGTTCACGAACTGATAACAATACTTGCAATGCAGGAAATACAAAGACTCAAATGCCAATGAGACAAGTAGCAACTACCACAGGTACCACCGAGGTTTACAGGCCATGGTCTCCTAGTGATCTGGCATCTTTAGTTGCTAGTTTCCCTGTCCTTAAGAATGACCCTGACAAATTTGTTCAAAAACTGAAACAAATAGTGATTTGTTATAAACCTACAGCAGCCGATATCTGTCAACTGCTCTCCGCTGTACTGGATAATCAATGGCCCTCCATCAAGAGTAAGGTTAGTTGGCCACAGACTCTTCCAACTGACCAAACCGAAGCTGATCATGTATTTGATCAGCTGTACTCAACATTATTAAACATCTCCCCACCGATAGTCAACTGGAAAAGAATTAATCAATGTAAACAGAATGAAAAAGAATTGCCTCAAGAATATCAACTGCGTTTGACAGAGGAATTCAAAAGACACTCAGGTTTAAAGCCAGATCAGTGGACTACGCTTTTTGTTTGTTATTACGTAAATGGATTGTTGCCTAGCATATCTGAATCTTTGAAACAGTTGTGTGTGTCATGGGAAGGGAAAGAAATGTCAGAAATTAGCCTGACAGCTGAACATTTGCATCGCCAAATGAAGGAGAAAGAAACTAAAACAGCCCAAACGCTGTTAGCAGTTCAAATCAGAGCTTATGAGAAAATGGCAGACAAAACAGACAACAATCTTAAGAGACCAATGCAACACAGAAGAGTTAAACAGAACAAACAACCATTTCGACAATATCCAAATCCTGATTTCACCAAACCATGCAACGGTTGTGGACGATTGGGACATTGGATAAGAAACTGTCCTAATCAACAACAGCAACTTGCAATACAATCGCCTGAGACTGCCTCCTGGACAGTTGCCAGGCCTTTCCCTAACAACCAATAGGGGTGGCCAAGGGACACATCATCTCAAATGCTTCAACGTCTCACAGAAAATGTTAATGACGAGCCCATGCTTACTTTATCTGTAAATGGAAAACCTGTTAACTTTCTTGTCGACAGCGGTGCTTCGATGTCAGCCATCAATCCTAAAGACCTGCCCTCTGTTAAATTGTCTTCTGAAGTTGTTAACACAGTAGGTGTCTCCGGTATCACTAAACAAAACCCAGTAAGTATTCCAATGACAGTGGAATTAGGCCCCCTATCTGGAGAACATGCTTTTCTAATGGCTACTGATACCCCTCTGAACTTACTGGGTCGTGATTTATTATGTCAATTTGGCTGCACCATTAAATGCACCCCTGATGGGGTATATATTGATGTACCTGATGCTAACGTTAATACTGTGTTTTCTATGCTACAACAGGTTTCCCGATCAGTGAGCTACGCTTGGCAGTTGCCCTCTCCTCAACTTTCTTTAAAACTTCAAACAATATATGACCATATAACCAAACAACCCACTTCTCCTTTCCTTTCTTGGCTGATTTCTGAAATATCTGACTCTTTGCTCTGGTTCCCCTCACTCCATTGTCTAGCTCATCACGATGCAGTTCCAAATTCTGCGTATACTCAAAAAGCAGAGCAAGATGAAGGAGCAACCTCCCTCTTGCATGTTAATGATATATATTTTGGTCATGCTGGAATTGCACTTGATGTAAAACTATCTCTCACTCAACAACCTATGTTTCAGAAGGATGACGGTGTCCCCCACATTGCAGTAGCTACCGCTAAAAACTGCGACACCTTGGAGCTGGGCAAGATGGTAAAGTTATTCCAATGTTGTAATGACAAAACATTTTGTGATACTGTAGCCAGTTACCCACTGTACAAGGTTGGCTCTTTGGGGTACATCCTGTGTGTCTCTTTTGACCCACAACCTGTTATCTTCTCAGCCCTTTCGCAGACAGAACCACACCAAGCCCCCCAGCCTATTTCTCCATCCACAACCTCCTCCCATCTTCTCTCCCAGATCCCTCCTACTTTGTGGTCCTCACACCCTAATGATGTGGGACTGATTCGTTCTGCTTCTAGTGTAAAAATTAATGTCAACCCAGATAAACCACTCCCAAAGAAACGCCAGTATCCCCTTAAACCCGACGCAGAACTTGGAATTGCACCTGTGATAGAGTCCCTGTTAGAACAAGGTATAATAATACCTACCTCCAGCCCCTGTAACACTCCCATCTTGCCCATACCAAAACCAAATAAGACAAGTTGGCGTTTTGTACAGGACCTCAGAGCAGTTAATGACTGTGTTAACCCTATTTTTCCTGTAGTTCCCAACCCAACCACCATCCTCTCCTCCATTCCTCCTACAACTACCCACTACACAGTGGTGGATCTCTGTTCTGCATTTTTCTCTATCCCTGTTCATCCCGAGTCCCAGTACCTTTTTGCTTTCAGTTACAAGGGCCAACAGTATACCTGGACGAGGCTCCCACAAGGCTACACAGAAAGCCCCACCCTCTATTCCAGGGCTTTGAAACAGGACTTGTCAGATGTGGTCTTTCCAGGGGGGAGCACCTTGGTACAATATGTGGATGATCTTTTAGTGGCCTCCCCCTCTGCAGAAGCCTGTGAAATAGACTCTGTGGTACTGTTGAAAGCTCTAGCTAGTAAGGGCCACAAAGCTTCTTTTCCCAAACTTCAATTATGCAAAGACACTGTCACATATTTAGGACACCAATTGACAGGTAATACACGCACTCTCTCACCTAGTCGAGTTACTGCCATCTCCAACATGCCAAAGCCTCTTTCCATTCGACAAATGAAATCGTTGTTAGGAGCCACAGGATACTGCCGCCAATGGATTTCAGATTATGCACTGTTGGCAAGACCACTCCAAGACATTGCCATGCCCTCCTCACCTGAACCTCTACAATGGACTACTGATGCTGAGGACTCTTTTGTACTTTTGAAACAGGCTCTTTGTTCAGCTCCTGCTCTAGGCCTGCCAGATTACACCAAGACATTCTTTTTGTATGTTCATGAAACTTGTGGTTTTGCTCAGTCTGTACTCACTCAGCACCATGGTTCCGGAAAGCGCCCCGTTGCCTACTACAGTATTCAATTGGATCCTGTGGCGCGAGGACTCCCACCTTGCTTAAGAGCAGTAGCTGCCGCTGCATACGCTGTAGAGACTACCTCCTCCATGGTACTGGGATCTCCACTAACACTATTTGTTCCCCACTCTGTCTCCTCTCTTCTCCTCCGCTCTGAAACTCAACACTTTTCCTCCGCTAGACAGACTCGTTATGAGATAGTCCTACTTTCCACACCTAACTTGACGATTGAACGCTGTTCACCCCTTAACCCTGCTTCACTCCTACCTACCCTAATTGATGGTGAACCACACAGCTGTGAAATCTTAGTTAACCATATGCTCACCCCCCGCCCTGATCTACTAGACAAACCACTCGCAAATTCTGAGTTGATTTTATTTGTTGATGGCAGCTCATCCCGCTCTCCCACTGGAGAACTTGACTCAGGTTACGCAATCTGTTCCCTATTTGAGACTCTAGAAGCTGCAAAACTCCCCCCCTCATGCTCAGCCCAACAAGCTGAGCTCTTTGCTTTAACTAGAGCCTGCATCTTTGCAAAACATAACTCTGCAACAATTTACACGGATTCTAGATATGCCTTTGGAGTAGTGCATGATTTTGGGACATTATGGAAGCACCGCGGTTTTCTTACCTCTTCTGGTACACCAATTAAAAATGCTAAATTTATTTCTAATCTTTTGGAGGCTGTTTTACTACCTACCAGGCTTGCTGTTGTAAAATGCGAGGCGCACACGGGCGGCTCAGATGATGTGTCCCGGGGAAACGCAAAGGCTGACATTGCAGCAAAGACAGTTGCTGTTTCCTCAAATTCTCTTGTAGTGAAAATGTGTGCTTTAACCACTTCCACTGTACAGCCAGTTCCCGCTCTTCATGACGTGGCTGCCTTACAAGCTGCCACCGACACCTCTGAGCGTGCTGCCTGGTTGTCAGCTGGTTGTGTTCTCATTGATGGACTGTGGCGCTTCTACGACGGCCGCGTAGTGGCCCCACATGCCCTGATTCCTCAACTTGCTCGTGCGGCACACGGTGTGTCACACAGGAGCAAAGGGGGAATGGTTGCTGCAATAAACAGACACTGGTTTGCTCCTGGTATAACAATGATTTGTGAACAATTTTGCCAAAGATGTGTAACATGTCAGCAGCATAATCCAGGAAAACCTATAAAGACAATCCAAGCAGCCCATCCCCCCCCCTGGGGACCTTTTGTAAATATACAAATTGACTTTGTACAAATGCCAAAATGCTGTGGATATGAATATGTTCTTGTGATTGTAGACATGTTTTCAAAATGGACTGAAGCCTTTGCATGCCGGAAAGCAGACGCAAAAACAGTGGCTAAAGTGCTGCTCAAGGACATTGTCTGCCGGTTTGGAATCCCGCACAGCATTAACAGTGACAGAGGCACTCATTTCACCTCCTCTGTCCTGCGAGAACTCTGCAAAGCACTTCAGATAAAACATTGCTTTCATACTCCTTACCATCCTCAATCTGCCGGTGCAGTGGAAAGACAGAATGGAGTACTGAAAAACAAACTTGCAAAAATCTGTGCTGAAACAGGTTTAAAATGGCCTGACGCTCTGCCCATTGCTTTAATGACCATGAGGAGCACAGCCAACAGAAAGACAGGACTGTCACCTCATGAAATTCTAATGGGTAGACCAATGTCAACTCCAACAACTCCCCTTCCCCCACTTTCACGCTTAGAACTTGCCCTGATGGATGAAACTATCATTGACTTTTGCAAGGGACTGTGTTCTTCTGTCAAAGCTCTACATTCACAGGTGATTGCAGCCCAGACGTCTCCTGCTGACGGTGACTGTCACAACCTCCAGCCCGGCGATTTCATCTACGTGAAGCAGTTCAAGAGAAAGAACGCTCTTCAGCCCAGGTGGACCGGTCCGTTTCAAGTTCTACTGACCACCAACACTGCCGTGAAGTGTGAAGGACGTCCCACGTGGATCCACGCTTCACATTGCAAAAAAAATCAACAGCCCAGCAGGATGACAACCCAGAGCGGGACTCAACCGACCAGATGCCGACGGAGGACACCAATGTTGCTGCTCATGACCGGATTATTGTTCCTGTGGCTCCTTGACATTGCCAGTATGAACCTAGGGGGACAGCAGGTTGCTTTGGAACATCCCCCTCTTAATACTGCAGCTACGGAGCCACCAGAAAGAAGCATACCAGGGACAGCTCATCCCTCCTCAACTGCAGTCTCCAGCCATCGTCAGAAACGGGAAACTGGACCAAATGCAGTCTCCACACACGACCAAATGATTTCCACAAACACCTATATCAACCTGACTAGGATGGTAGCTTATCACAGCTCAAATTCTACCAATTGTTACGTATGTGGATTCATCCCACATAGCACAAATGAAGGCCTCCCCCTGATGGCTCTGCCCATTTCTGACTGTGACACGTGCCATTTACTTCACCTAAATACACAGACATCTTACACCCATGAACTGTGCCCAGTTACACCTGAACTGAGACCTTTACCTTGCAAAACATCCACAAGCAAGTGTCAGACATGCACTGATGTCCCTGCTGCCATCCCTCTTAGGGTAGTTCCACGACCATTAAAGTGGTGCATTAAAGGTACCGGAGTTGGTCATGACATGGGACATTCGAACTGTGACTCGCTGTTTTATCCAATACCAAGAAGTTCTCCCAGAAAATGGACTTCGGACTACAGCCCTTCACCTACAGCTTGTTCGACACTTGACATTAACTTTTCTAGGTTAGCCACAGCGGCTTCTTTTTGTTCCGTCCCAGCTGGAAAAGGGATGTACTGGATATGTGGACAAAAAGCATATGAATATCTTCCTACGGGTTGGAGCGGAGTATGTGGCCTGGGCTACGTAGTCCCAGCAATGCGAGTTGTGAATAAATTGCCTACAATTCCCTCAGGATTAAGGTCAACAAGATCCAAGCGAGATGTGTTAATCACTCATTCACAGACATATTGGAGCCGTCTATTCGGCATGCTTATTCCAAGTTATGGTGTATTGTCTTCCCTGAATCAGATAAGAGATCTTTCCAAACGTATAGAGGATTTAGCTAATACCACTTCCCTAGGTTTGTCTGTCTTATCAAAAGAGCTGGCTGCAACCCGTCTAGTTGCCTTACAGAATAGAGCAGCTTTAGACTATCTTTTAGCATCCCAGGGTGGTACTTGTGCAGTGATTGGTGTTGAATGTTGTACTTATGTGCCAGATTATAATGCTAGCCTTTCTGATGTCATTGCACATGTTAAACACATTGCTGATGAAGTGCACACCAGCGATATTAGTAGCCCTTTTGAATGGTTGGAAACACTCATTGGCCGTTGGGGTACAAATATAGTTCAATATGTTTTTGTTGGTTTAATCTGTTTTATATTTTTTGTTGTTATTTTTTCTTGTATCAGAGCAATGTGTAAAATTATTACAGCTAAGGTGACTACTAAAATGATGATTCAACGAACTACTCACAACGTACCTAAAGAATTATTTCCTGATGTTTTCGATGAATTGTGTAGAATTGATGTATTGTAATTTTCTTACTTCACTTGATTACATTTTCTTGTGTATTTACTGTTGTCCTATAGGACAAAATGGGGAATTGTAGAAGAAAATGTGTTACCTTCCAATTTGTTTTGTTACTTCCTCTCGGGAACCTCAAATGTCTTGCTGAGCTGCATTCTTTGTATGTAAGCCTTGTCGTGTTAATGATGAGACCCTCTGATCTGTCCCCCTTCCTGGACCGTCTCCGAAACACCTTCATCCCACATACTTGATCAAGGCCTTCATGAATGGCCCCTGTTGTGACACTATCTAGCAAGAACCCAGCTGTTCCGAGGAAGTCACACCTTTATGTTGTCTCAGGACGTCTCTTCCCCTCCGTGAGACGCGTATCGAATCTATGTAAATCCACTGTTTTGACCTGCCCCTTTGGTTCTGTATAAGTTGTCTCTTGCCTCACATCAGGGCAGATTGGGCTGTGTGGCAACCGCGACATTGTCTTTTCTCCACTGTCAGTGATTAAACCTCATTTGAACCAGCTACAGAATTGGACCTGAAGAGTTTTCTTCAACACAGCACACCACTTATGTACTGATCTAACAGTGATTAAATGCATTAACATTTTACGTTTAGGTTGAACAGTAACCATGTCCATCAATGTCCATTGGAACATTTGAGTTTGCATTGATTATATCTCTGTATATCTGTGCAGATCTCCACCCTATATTAGGCCTTTTATCAAAGCGTGTGTGTGTTTGTGTGTGTGTGTGTGTGTGTGTGTGTGTGTGTGTGTGTGTGTGTTTGTGTGTGTGTATTGGGATTGGAAAGGGACTAGGAAGAAAAGCCACATGTTTTTATGTTAGATTATTTCCTTAAAGTTCCTCATGTGTGTAAGTATTTGCATCTGTGTGAATAGTACAACAAAGCAATGCAGTCACACAAGAACACAGATGCATGCATCGCGTTGGGCTAACACATTTGTGACTCACTAAGCTGACCCGAAGCTTCAACCGCTATGGTCATCGTCCAGATAAGAATTGAAATGGAGTTTTATAAAGTAATATACTGAATATGCATGACGCCAAAAATCACAAATAGCTCATGACAGAAGAACCTGCTATGATCCGACAATTTACAAGCTAATTTTAAATGTTGATTTAAAATTAACTTGTAAACTGGCTACTTTTGAAACAATCCTGTCATACACAGAGTCTCTCAACTCTAATTGGACTGTAAACAACGAGCAGTGCGTGGAAAAAGAAGGCTTGGTCCGGATATCCACTGGCTGTTCCGGAACCACAGAAATATAGCTCCTTGCCCACAGAAGATTCATCAGCAGACCAATAGCCTATGGATGGGTTCCAAGAGTGTGTGTGTGTGTGTGTGTGTGTGTGTGTGTGTGTGTGTGTGTGTGTGTGATCGTAGAACTGATGGATGGCCTCCCATTAGGTAGGTGACAGGCTGAGAGATGAAGAGGACAGGCCTAGCCAGCAAGATGTGATAAACTGGACCACCTTTAAATGACTGACCATACATCAATAGACACAGTGCACAACACCAGACATTTAACAACCCAGAGCACAACAGACCACTTATAATAGAACAAACAAAGATGAAACAATCCTTACATCATCGGTAGAATTATAATAGACACAATGGACACCGAGTAAGGTCGATAAACCTCTGCTCTAGACAATAGTGGTGGGACAATATATTGAAATATCGATATATCATGATACTCCCTGCTGCGATACGTTATCGATACACAGGTACATGTAGAGATGTTCAGTGTGGGATAAAGGGGGACTAAACTAAGACTATGCTCTGCATTGTTTCACAAATTATGTGGAACTGACACCACAATGCAGTGAATAAACACAGTATACGATTCATTTCTGCTTTTGAATGTTCAATGGTATGTATTCTCCTTCAAATACAGATATTGTTATGCATATTGTAGATGATTTCTTATAATATATTGTATATCACAAGATCGTGATATCATTATCCTAGGCAAAATATTGTGATATTATCTTAACGTGAATTACACAGCGATTCCCTCCCCTACTAGACGAATAATTATGCGGTCAACTATGTGTAAAAACACTGTTGTTGTTAACACCTAATTATTCCACTTTTCTCTGGCTTTGAGAGACTTAGGTGTCCAAATTACTATAGCAATTTGATGATGTAACGGTTTTACAAGGTTGATTCTATGTCAAGCTATTATAATAAAATAAATCAACCACAAATATTATGATGTGATGTGTGTAGAGATTCTTCTACAATGGCAATATAAAAGAAAACCCAGTTATTTTTAGAGAAAATACTATCTGATACTCAGTAACTACACACATTTAGCAGGCAGGCATCCAGTACGTAGAAGGACATTAAAACATACTTGGGCACACACGCGAATAACCACACAGCATAAGGATCTTTGGCTAAAGGTCATAGTAAATGTAGTTGTTTGAAGGTGTGACTGGGCTACGATAATGCAGAGAGAAACAGCAGGCTGCCTTCCCAACGTTAATGTCCCCAATTTACCATCTAATTACCGCTCGGCTGGCTTCATAGCCACACTTATCTAACCAAGACCCAGGCAATTTAATTTCTGATTGTATAACTGCACTGATGGAGGGAGAGTTGTGGAGAGAGGGCACAGAGAAAGAGAGAAATGTGGACTAATGTAAAATTAGAGATGGTAAGAGAAAGAGAACGAGGGAGACTGAGAAAAAAATGTAATATTGTTAATAATGTCAGAGGAAAAGAGTGAGAGAAACATAGATGTAGAGAGAAGAGTGCTGACACCAATTTGAAAAGTTCACGTCACTCTACTTGTGTCAAGGAAAGAAGGGGATGAGGAGAGTTGGAGGAAGAGAAGGACGGACACGAGAGGGGGTAATATTACTGATAAGAGAAGTAGGGGCATAATCAGCTTTGAGGGCGAACCTTGAACTCCGGGGTTGGGGGGGTCTGGAATATTAGAGATAAGAGGTTTGTTGAGTTAGTATTGCTGAAGTAGATAAATAGCAATGCGCATTATAGTAATACGTGGATGGAAGCAGGGACAGAATTGGGGGGAGAACAAAACAGGAGGTTAACCATCATGGTTGTTCTAAATTAATTTCGTCATTAATTCGCCAATTGACAGTTTTCATCTGATCTACCATGAGTCTTATATGTCTGATTCTTTGCCGATCTCATGTACAGGTGCCACCATGATAGTTTTACGTCGGCACATAGCAGCACAGACAAATATGTGACAGGCATGCACAAACACCATGTCGTCGGTGTGGATGCTCTTCAGTGCGAGTAAAGGACACAAAAAGCTTGTCACAACTCAGCGCTGAAGTCCAGCACTGACCATGGATAGTTGTACCTCTTGGGCAAGAGAGAGTTATCTCACTGTGATGGTGTGAGTACTCCAAACCCGTCCCCTGCATAGAAGCCATACAAGCGCTCACTTGGCAGAGAAACTGACCAATGCAGTCACTGAGTGAAAGTTGTAGGGGCCAAACATAACACTTATTTATTTTTATTTATTTATTTGTTTTACATACTTTATTTATTTTATTATACAATGCCTTTGAATTTGTCTGAATGTTAAAATGTCTTGGCTCATAAGCTAAATAAAATAATTGTATATATATCACACATTTTTTGTCTCCTTGCGCACAAAATGTGTACCGAAACAGAACCGAAAACTTGCATTTCCTTTACTGCCAATACAGGCGCGAGAACCCATCCATCCATCCATTTTCTACCGCTTATCCTGTATTTAGGGTCACGGGGGGGCTGGAGCCAATCCCAGCTGTCATTGGGCGAAGGCAGGGTACACCCTGGACAGGACGCCAGTCTATCGCAGGGCCGACATGTAGAGACAAACAACTATTCACGCTCACATTCACACCTACGGGCAATTTAGAGTCACCAATTAACCTATCCCCATCCTGCATGTCTTTGGACTGTGGGAGGAAGCCGGAGGACCCGGAGAGAACCCACGCTTACACGGGGAGAACATGCAAACTCCACACAGAAGGAACCCGGGCCGACCCGGGAATCGAACCCAGGACCCTCTTGCTGTGAGGCGAGAGTGCTACCCACTACACCACCGTGCAGCCCCGGCGCGAGAACCCTTAGTTGCAAATAGAAGTTCCATTGCAAAGAATGTTATGGTCTCAATCGCTACTTTAAAGTCTTCTTCAATACAGCATGATGTATATTATGTGAATTGTGGTCCTATTTAGAGTAATAGTAATAGACGAAAAAGCAGGGTATACTTTAGGCCTTGGCTACCTTTTCGATTGACAGGTCTCTATCACATTACACTACTAAGATTACCTTTACAAGGTGAACAAGAAAACTTAGCTAAATTGACCTTGAATTATGAAAGCTAGCTTCGCTAACATCAGTAAACAATCGCTGAAAGTTATTTTCTCTGCACAAAAGTTTTCGAGAAAATGTTAACAAAATGCCCCCAAAATTATGAGGCTGCACTTTTGAGACTGTGCACAAGTTTGTCAGCCATGGTTTTTGTTTACATTTGGCGTTGTGCATTTGGAACTTGAAGGCCTGAAGTTAGAACTCACTCTCTCACTCTCTCTCTGTCAGTGAAGACAGATGACCAGAGAATCAAGACTTACTGACAGCTGCTGTCAGAACACATCCATCACATACTCATAAGAACGCACGACGGATGGCACACATGTATGCACACACACACACACGCACACACACACACACACACACACACACACACACACACACACACACACACACACACACACACACACACACACACACACACTCACTCAGATGAGTCATCTCATGGTTAGACTAGGGATTCAGCAGATTCTCTTTGCAACCAAACCAAAAACACAGCATTGCCTTTTTATTTTGGTGTCAGATGACTGCTTCCCCAAGACATGCTTTTAAATTCCTGAATAGCGCTTTACTTTAACATTATGCGGTAGTGAATTTTATTTTAGCGCCAGCATAATTTTGTCTTAGTCTTGTATATTTAAAGAGTGTGCAGTACACATTTAAACAAAGCTCTCTGGGAGTAGCTAGTGTGCAAAGATACAAAATATGTCAAGTCTTTACACATCTCAGCTGATACAGCACCTCATGCCTGCCACTAAACTGATTACTAATGTGAAAAACACTGGCTCACTACTAATAGTAAGTGTGTCTGTGTGCATGTATTTATGTGTATATGTATATCAGTGGATGCAAAACATTTAGTAGTGATTCACAGTGCTGAACTGGGAATGAAAAGCTTTGGCATTAAAACATTACACATAGAGCGCATAAAATGTGCCTGTGTGTATTTGTGTGTGTGCCAGGGAGGACTACAAAACCCTGCAATTCTACCAAATGTTGGTTTTGGATAGAAAGCCAGAATACTTGTGTCAAAAGTACCTCCAGTTAGTAAATGCATTATGCATATACCAGATACACATACATGCACATTCCACTTACTACAAGAAGGAATAATATATGTTAAGAGGTCGATCCATATCTAGAAGAATAGGTTGACCATCATCTATAGATCTGTTTTTCCAGTTTTGCCTCCTCTCTAGTGTACTTTATTGTCTTAAAAATACTTGTGATGTTAGTGTAAGGTGCAGTAAGGTATTGGGATGCCTCATCAGTGTTATGCTGTCTCCTGTTGTCACATGTGTGTGTAGTACCTGCAGATCTGCGTGCTGTGTTCAGTCATGGATACCAGCAGTTTGAGTGCATAGAGTGGGATAGGCTCCGCTGCTTGAAGAAGACACTCATACCTAGACACAAACGTGCTCGAGTAAAACATTTGGCCTTCATAGTGTTAATGAATAATGTAATGTTCTGATCATTAGTAACGGAGTGTAAACTGGAACAGATCTGGAGAGAGGTGTGGAGGACGGAGGGGGGAGTTATAATAAGAGACGGAGAGGAAAGGAAATATATGAAGAGGAGCAGAGGAGAGAACTGGAGAGGCAAAGGGAGGAGGAAGAGGAGAGATGTGAGTGTAAGGGGGAGAAATGGGGATGGAAATTATGGTAAACAAGAGTTAGGCTAACACATGAAGCAACCATGAGAGAGAAAAACATTTCAAAAAGAGAGATAAAAATAATAACTGTTTAGAAAGAGACAGTAGAAATCCACATGGTATGAAGGAAACTGAGAAGAATACTGTGTTATTGTTACTCTGCCATGATGTGAACTTTTGAAAACAGCATTTGTCTCTCTCTGCTCTCTACAGATTGTACGCTCATTTGATGCCAACTCTCATAAAGACAGATGCTTGTCACTTAGCCGTATCAAGTACTGGGATGTGAGGTGAACCCAGAGAAGCAGGACGCATTCATTTCATGTCCTATAAATTCTTCAGAATAAAAATTCCTCTTTATTTGTGTTGCTTCCTCTTCCTCTCTGCAGTAAGTCATTGTTATTGAAATATATGGGGGAGATGCAAGACCTAGATTTGAAAAATTACCCAGGTTGTGCCCAAAACCTGTCTAAGATCCAAACTCAATGCAAGCCAGGGCATCTCTGCATGTGTTCTGGCTGATCAGATCAAATCTTGGAGAGTAGAGAACCTACAGTTAAGGCATCCTGGCATGATCAAATGACAAAAGTTGCATTGAAAAGACATGTGTAAGCACAGTCTATTATGCCCATTTTCATTTCATGACCAGTTTACTTCCTGTAAAGTTCAGCTCTATCAGCTATGCACTGCAATTATTTGGCAACAAAGTAGGGCACTTGCATAAACCAATGACAAGGTTGGATTTTATGGAACATTGTCAACAGGGGCTTAAAGGAAATCTTTAAGTGAGGAACATAAATCAATAACTATCAACAGGACAAGGGGTAGGTAGCATTTTCATTATGTTCTCATTTCCACAAATTTTGTTGAAGTATACATCAATTTGGTTACATTGTGCTTTTTAAGTAATACTTAAAACAAGCAGCAAAGGGCCACAGGTCGGACTCGAACCCTGGGCCACTGCATTAAGGCTCAGCCTTAGTAAATATATGGGTCGCAAACTCTACCAAGTGTGCTATCCGGCGGTGCTACATTGCATTTATATTAAAGATGCTACTCACAGAAAGTAGAACGCTTTTCTGTTCCTACAAAAACAAAATATAAAGGAGGAAACCAGAGACACTGTTATTTGGGAAGAACCTGACCAACCTTGGAAGTAGAGATTTAGTGATGAGTGCTAAGATTGGACTACAGGAGCTTCTATCATCTTTTCCTTCTGTGGTACTTCCTCCTTCCTCTCTTCTCTCTTTCCTTTCTTCCATTTCCTCAGCTTTCTCAGGTTCCTCACTCTCCTGGAGCAGCACGACAAGACTGAGTTCGGACAGCAACCTCAAAACAAGCACAGACCACTCCACTGGAGCACACACACAAAAATGGTTGATTTAGAGACAACACCACAAACTACACACAAATGAGAGATTCAACTATAGGATGTCACTCAAGATTGAGGGAACAAGACGCTCAGTGGCATGTTTGACCAGTTTGGTGTGTGACCATTTATGTATTTAATTCTAAAAACACATTTCGTTCGACAGCTATTCACATTTCATTCCTACTCTCTCCCATTTGCCATCCCCTCTGTTCTTGTTTCTTCCTTTCTCTCTCCTCCCTAACTCTGACATTTGCTTCTATTTCCTCTTCTCTACAATTCTCTCCTCCCTCTCAAAAATGATCCTCCATCTCTCTTACCATTTCTGCTGAAAGCCAGTGTTGTAAGAGGAGGCAGGATGGCATCCACAACCTTCAAGAGAAATAAATACACAAACCAAGTCAAGTTGCGTTTAACATCCATGACTGTCCAAAATGTCATCACTTCATCATTCTATCAAAAAATGATTTTGGGGACAATCTGTAAATATCATTCCTCCGGGATAAAAAGTGTTCACATGTCGTGCTGTATTGGTTGTTGACCTGGATACTCTATAACAAGATGAACTACAGAAGATTCCCTAGTCTAGCGAAGCCTGAATGCTAGAATCTGGCACAATTAAAATCTGATGTATTTATGTTCATCTCCAGTGCCATCGACATGAAACAGGTCAAAACAGCAGAAAACTACCATGTGGAAAATTTATCAGCAAAACAACTTCCAATTGGCTGAGATATGATATGTACAAGTTCATATTCAAATGCTAACCCTCACTGCTAAACAAACAGTAGATATACATATAATCAAAGTAACAATAAAAGCCATTTCTGCCATTGCTCTAAAAACGACTAAATATTCAGCAAATCTTAAAATAGATTTATTTTTTTTAGATTAAACTGAATTGATGACACTGTACTATATATTAATTCATTGGGCATCAACCATACAGACCACTGTCAGAGAGGATCATTACTATGGAAATGCACTGTTCTTTGATCAAACACACACACACACACACACACACACAAATGTACTTCTGCAACAAAGTCCTAATTTAGGCATGAATCTCTATTGCATGAATTTGCATGAGTACTAATATTACCATAGAAACAACACAAATGCTGAGTGAGTGTGTGTGTGTGAGGTCATTACACTGAAAGCCAGAGCGAGGAAACAACAAAGGATGTTGTCCAACACTTAATGGTGTGTATTTATATCACAACTATCAAAAGACTGGATGGATAGAGAGAGAGAGACAGAGAGATAGATAGATAGAGGGTGTGTGTGTGTGTGTGTGTGTGCAGTTTCTCTGTGACGCTGTCTAAAATCCTTTCCTGTCCATTAACTGTTTTGCGCTCTCCTTTTTACTCCATCTAGTTTCCCCTTTTCCTATCATGACATTGGTAACTAAAGATGAATTCCCTTCAATTTGCTTGATACTTAATACAGAAATAGTAATAATAGTAATACAATTTCATCTGTATTCTCACAGGACTAGAAAAGATGAAATATTGTTTATACTGTTTATTTTATCTCTTTTTACCATTTGCAAATCACAGACAAAAGCTGGTCTTCTCATGTAAAACTTCTGTTTCTACTTCACGTGTGCAGTCCACATTTTTTACTGTACCTGCTGTCCTGAAGATACTGTCTATCATTAACTCAATAACATATAGTATTGATAGTATGTAACTCCTGAATGCAGACAGTAATAAAGATGCTCAATATAGCTTGGCAATCTTTTAGCGAGAACTGTTTATTCATCTATGTTGTAAATGTTGTAAATAAAAGTACAACATTTTTCTCTGATTTTCAAAATATGCTGAGATAGCCCAAAAATAAATAAACCAACCTTTGTGGCTGAATGCACATTTAGTGCAATTACATCATGCTCAGTGAGTGGAGTCTATTTTTAAATTGTGTTTGTTTTCATTTGTTAGTTCAGATTTTTAAAAGGCCTGTGTCGCTCTTGTAGCCATGTTTTGTTGTTTCTATATCACAATGACACATTATATCACCTGGAGTATTTAGTAAATTCCTCCTGTTCACTGATTGGTTGAAATGGATAACCCTTACATAGCTAACATAATTTACTTTTTAAGATAACTAAAAAACAAAAACACATTTAGCATTTTCGATACATGTGTGAAAAAAGGGGGGCTTTGCAGGGGTAGACGGTTGCGTAGGCAAAACTTTTTGCAAATTTTACTTTTTGATAAGGATTCAGAGACGTAAACTAACTGAAACATGACTGTGTGTCCTTGTCCGGCGGGCAATAAAAGTTAATCTAAGCTGGCTGGTGGTAATTAAAGTTTCTTCCTGTGTTATTGACTATCAGTAGCAGCAAACCTTCCCTTTGCTCCTTGGCTCTATTCCTCATCTCTTTTCTCTTCTCTCCCTCCATCCTGTCTGCTTCCTGCTGCTCTCCACCTCCATGCGTCAATAGTCATTAAACACAATCTCATTGTCCTATCCCATGCGCATACATGCACGCACATACACGCAATCACACACAGATGGGATGAGACTCCGTTGGTTCAATAGTTGATTAGTGTCTTGCCTAATAGCACACAACTTTACCATCTGTGCTCTGTCCACTAATAGATAGGTTTAGTAGACTGGAAGACATACACTGAATATAAAACCAGGGACACTATATGATATTAATGGAGACACTGCAACATCTTATAGCCCGTACTTGTAAGCTTTCTATCACAGCAAAGCAACTTATATATTACTTATGTTTTTTTTCTCAATGGGTAAACTGTGAAAAATGCATGGTAGTAATCTGACAGTTATAGTATATTTCTAACTCTGCAGTCCGTCCGTCAGTCAGTCAGTCAGTCAGACACTAAAACAGACAGACAGACAGACAGACAGACAGACAGACAGGCAGACAGACAGACAGGCAGACAGACAGTCTGTGCCACGTCTTGGTAGACCGACACGAAGCTAATGGCATATTTGCTTGCATGTATGTTGCATATACTTACAGCACTATGATGTGGAATGATGAGAGCATGGTGCTGACTCAGGACTTCCACAATGGAAAGAGACGTCCTAGTCAACTCCTCACATACTGGTGTACCTAACAGAAAATCAAATCACTGAATCATCTCTTCAATAAAAGGGGGTGAATAACTGAGCTCCATGTAAAGATGTTTGGGTGCGTTCCATTAGTAAAGTGCGGATGATGTTATTGCCTTTGAGCAAGTCACCGACCATGCACTCTGAACCATACTTTGTACACAAGCATTTGAAGTGCAATGCAATATCTTTCTAGAACATAATCTGAAACACATGAAAGGGAAAGTAAATATTTTTGGGGTTTGAGAGAGTAACTCACCCAAAGCACTGGCCAGACTGGTTTCATTGGACTCTGTTGAGGTGATGTAATTCTGTGACAAAGAAATTACACATCAACTAAATACCGTTTTAGTGTCCTGTTGGCAAAATATTAAATGACTTCAATAGATATCAGTACTGCTTTTTTATATCACAATTGTCTTGATGGCCTAATCTTGTTTGACTATCACTTTACTGTATACGTGTACATCTAAAATTAATTGAAATTCAAATTGTCATTGCAAACTCATTTTAACAGTTAGTTAAAAATCAATTCTGTCCATCAACTGAAAATAAAATAAAGAGTCCTTATTTAAAGATAATACTGGATGAACAAATACTTACCAGTAGTAATCCAATTTGAGCTAGAAAGTCTTCAGTAACAATTTGACATCTGAAGACCTGTGGGAGGACAGAGAATCAGTCACACAGACAAAAAGAAGGTGAAAGGAGGGTGAAGATAAGGAATAAGCATAACATTTTTCTAGCAGGCTTCAGGTAGCCAGGTGTATCTGATCCTAACCTAAACTTAAAATCAGAAGTGCATCATAACATTTACAGTGTTTGGACAAAGGCCTTACACCTAGGCCATAACAACAGTTATAACAATATATTGACACTAAAATAATTATATTTTTTACCAAAATGGCAAACTGGCAGGCAATAATGCCAGAACATTGAAATCAAACAATGAGGAAATCTCCTTGAGGTCAAAGTTACCTGTGATGAAAGAAGTTCCAACACTACAGATAGTGTAGGCAAAGTGTGTTTAAGCTGTCTGCTCTGAGCTTTAGATGGGTGTCTCCTCCCAATCACCTCTCGCAGTGCACATAAGACATCCTCTGTAGAGGAGAGGAGACACATGGACACGAGAGGAAATGAGAAGGGATGAGAGTAGAGGCTAGGGACTTATTTATCAGGTTTATACTGTTAAAATGTAACACAAAGAGAAGAACATTTCTTATAGTTAACAACAACATATTTGCATTTGAATAATGTGTTTGTCCATAAAAAAATACAGGAAAAGGAAGCACACTCACACAGAGGGGTATTTTGTGTATGTGTATTGTGTATTTGTGTATTTTGTGTGTGTGTGTGTGTGTGTGTGTGTGTGTGTGTGTGTGTGTGTACCCAGTATCAGCGGTGCAGTGCTACTCAGATATGCAATCAGTAAATCCAGACACTGGGACAGGTATCCTGATTGGCTGGAGTTGTCTCTGAGGGGAGTGGCTTTGCGCAGGTCTCTCTCCAGGTGCATCACAAGTCTAGCCAGAAAGAGACGTGTGCAGCATTACTGAAAAACTAAAAAAACTAAAAAAATGTATTTCCTATTTTCCCACTGCTTTTAGGGTTTCATCATAGTATACTTCTCCACTATTGTGAGTTGCTCACAGGTATCAACTTAACGACTAACACGTGAAACACTAAGAATGTGATTTTGGTCAACGACCTATAAAATGTTGCCAGGATGCAAAAAAAAAAAAGAAGGCACAGGGAAATTGGCCAAGAGAGAGACAGACAGATAGGCACTCAGTTAAAGAACATTTTCATTCTCGTCAGACTGCTTATATTGAACCGTAATCAATAACATTCTATTCACAAATTCATAGCAGAGCAGAAAGGTTACCTCTGCTAACTGATATTTATTAATGAAACACAAACACACCCACACAGGCATGTTCAAGTACACATAAACAAAAAGCATGGATGCAGACATATGTAGAGAGATTCAGTGAGGTCATATTAGTTAAAAAATATTGATACTAAGCTCACTCTAAGAGTAAGAATGGTGCAGCGGGACTGAGGGATTACAAATTCAGTACTTTCCATATAATGCTGCATAAAAGATTAGCAGCTAGGGTATAACGTTGCTACATAAAAAGGGTCCAGTACATTTTAGGGAACTCTCATAGTAATTGCAGTATTTTCCAATATTGCCATGGGTTTATTGCAAATGTATTAAATAAAATGATATAATTAATAACAAAACAAAATGAAAACAAATATAATAAAGAGAATCCACAATCATCACTCTACAGTACTTATTCTCCTTTGAATGTTTCAGGTTCTGGTTTTAGTTACAACTATAGTTAGCATTTGTTAAATGTAACATGCTCATTATTTGGAGGGATTGGTTTTGGAAGTGACTTAACAGGAAAAGAGAGAATTCCAGTTTAGATTTTTTTTTTTTTGTTGGGCATGTGTTTTTGTATGGTTTATTTTTCAAACGTTGCCTAATGCAGGTCTAAAGGTCCAATGTGTGATGTTCTGAAGCTTTTGACTTAATACTTAACAAGACTACAATAGTCTACAGCCATGCTAGCAGCCCTGTGAGGCAGTGCTGATGCACATGACATTTTAGCAAAAGTGCTAACGTAACCATGCTAACATGTGCACAGTGACCTTGCTAACACGCTGATGTTATGCAGGTGTTATGTTTAAATATATTCACCATCTTAGGTTAGTGTGTTAACATCCTTACATTTCCTATTCAGCACTTAACACATACTACAGCTAAGGATGACGATGAAAAGTTAAGGATCACCAAAGTTATAACAGTTCATTCTGAGGCAGACATTGAATGTGTGAAGCACATTTTATGGCAATCCATCCAATAGTTAAGACATCTCATTCAAACCCCAAATGTCAATCTGCAATTGGCGCTAAATGAAAAGTCAGGAGATCATCGCTCCATCGTCTGGATACCATGAATCCTAATTAATCAAATAGATGTTGAGATATTTTACATGATAAATGATGATGATGATGATGATGATGATGATGATGATTTGGATCTTATTATCTGAAAAAAAAATCCTATGGCAGTCGGACCTACCACATTGTGAATGTGTCTGAAAATAAGCTTATTTGTTTGTTGAATTATTGTATTTGCTATGTCTGGTTTACAAATAATTTTTGATAAACAAGCTTTTAACAATATTATTCTTTATTAAGTCAGATTTAGCTGTCGTTATCGCCTGTATTTTCTGAGCCTGTCAATCAAGATAAGAGGTTCGTAACCAGACAATGTGTTAGGATTTTTATGTCGGAGAGACCCATTAGTTTACATTTGTATCAAGTGCAAATCATTCTTCAACAACACCAACGTTGACTTAATGTGTTCTAATACAAAATGCTTACCAGGATATCTTTCCAACCACTGTACATGTATGTCCGTCTTGGTAGTTATTTACCTGTCTAATCTCCCTAGCTCCATGCCTGCTCCCCGTCTGTTTGCCTATTGTCTTTCTGCTAGATTTCTGCCTGTGTGTTCCTCTGCAGGCTCCCAGTTTTTGCAATCGCTAAATAAAGAGAGACAAACTTGCCACCTCTCTGTCAGTCGCTGTGGGAGACTCATAAAGTACTCACACACAACTGACCTACAAGTGGCCTGTGTCTGTGTGTGTGTGTGTGTGTGTGTGTGTGTGTGTGTGTGTGTGTGTGTGTGGTGTGGGTGTGTGTGTGTGTGTGTGTGTGAGACTGTGTCTGTTGAAAGCCATCACAATCCACTCCCAATGGCAATCTTGACACTTTCTCAGTGTGGCCTGCACAAGTTTATCTCATACACACACACACACACACACACACGCGCGCGCACACACACATTTTCACGCCACTGAGGAGCTAATTAAACACAACGCGCCTGGGTGAGAGCAAGACTGAGAGACATGTGCCTGTGTGTGGCTGACTCATGCAGAGTGCTCTGTGGGAGAGAGACAGGCAGGTCAACTCTGACAGCTCCAAAACTGAGAACAGAGGGAAAGCAAGTAAAAGGGAGGGATACAGAGAATGTGTGTGTGTGTGGTGTGTGTGTGTGTGTGTGTGTGTGTGTGAGAAAGAGAGAGGGAGAGAGAGAGAGAGAGCCTGCAAGAGAGGCCAGCTAAAACTAGATCCCTTTTTCCTTTTTGCATTATGGGACATAAGTATTCATCTTTTCTTTAGATTTTATATGAACCTGCTACATACTCAAAACCCACTTAATTCTGAGCTCCTCAGTAGCCAGGGAGAGGATTTGGGATTATTATTATTATTATTATATTATTATTATTATTATTATTATTATTATTATTATTATATTATTAGATAATAAAATGGTATATTCAGACTGGCTTTCCTCCGAGAAAAAACATTCTAAAGACATTTAAAATTATTGGTTGTGTCTACTTAACTGTAACCAACCTTAAACTTACTCTTTTATGGAAAAGTAAATCTGTCAGTTTACATAAAATGCCAGAGTAATAGTTAAGAAATAAAAAAAGGATCTCAGATTGAGAGAGAGAAGGAGAAGGAGACAGAGGCAAGAAGACAGGGCAAGAGAGAGGGATTTCAATAAAAAAAAGAAAACAAACTTGGCGAGAAAAAGAGGGAGAAGACAACAAGGAGTGAGATGTTACAAGGATCCATATGTCAGTAATCTAGGGCATCCTTTTTCAAACTGAAAAACCAACTGGTCATAAATTATCGGAGGAACTGGCTGTGTATATATTATATGCATATGATCATGTGGGCTATGCATATTCACAGCTGCAAGTTAGTACGGGGTGAAACACAGGACAACCAGCTAATGAATCATTTGAAGTTTCAGTATGTGTTACAACATACAGCAGCACACACCGAATGTCCAGAGTACATACATTTAGATTATTATTCCCACGGCTGCTGTGCTAGTTAACGCAAAGGTTACACAGAGTACAACTGCCTTGCCAACAGCCCCAGGCAGCATTTTTATGAAGAAAGCCTCCATTCTAAAAGCAAGCCTCTTTAAATACCAGATAACTGTTGAAAAGCAATCTCTGAGTGCTGGTATCAGAATGTGAAATCTCTGCTTCAAGATAAATCGCTCCCCAAAAGCATGCATGGCCAAATTTGTTGGTTTATCATAATAAACCTTTATCTAAGTTTATTGTATAACATGGCCACACTTAGTCACTTAAATGTGAAAATTAAGCTTTTTCTCAGCGTCAACATTAAGCTGCTGTTTTTCCACACCCAAACTGAAAGCTTTATAAAATCCTCTCAGAGCATATACATCTAAAACTACCAGTCTTGCTGTCAGAGCCACTGTCTCTGTCACAGGGGGAAAAAAACAAAAAAAACCGATGACATAGGCATGCTCAGACATGATCAGCTGCTGTATAGCAGTACAGGGGTCAACTTTCTGTTGCCTAATTCTCAAACAAATCTGCAATGTGTACTATATACCAATCACTTTCACAAGTAAACAGTGTTTTCAGATTTAGTCCATTACTTTGGACGTAGCCTCAGAGATTGGACCAACAGGACTGCTTGGCTGCAACTAGACACTGAATAATATACACAAAATTAATTATGTAAAGTAATTGTTGTGGTAGTTATAACAAATTCCATTTCTTAAATAAAGAATGATATCACAAAAACAAAAACCTAGAGCACAATTTTGGACAACTACACTTTATGTTAAAGGTAGAATTTAGTTTTAGCTATAGTGCAACTGGGTAAGAGAATACAGTCTGAATAATTAAAGGGGAATCCCATCCTGAAATGGAATTCACAAATGATATTGGTTTGTTCTCTGACAGTTCACACTGTGTGTGAACATGGGCAACAACATTCCAGAGAAACTAATTAGCCAGTGGTCTGACAGACCGAGTGGAGTTATGAGTCAGCTTCACTGGTCCAAATCTCAGTACAGGCAGTCAGTAGTAGGAGGCAGGCAGTAGACTATGTGGTGGTTATAACACACATATGCTGCCTGAGAGTGATGTGTTTTTTTGTGTCAAACAAAAATTCAAAAGAGTGTGACTCTTTAATCAACAAAAATTAAATGTCACATAGAGTGCTAATTCCTATGTAAGAGCACACAGTTAAAGCCAAAATGCTATGTGTTCTTTCACAATACTTTAATAAAAAAATCAGTTCATGTAACTCTCAGAGCTGTTAATTATGAACTTCAGGCATCCACTTTACATATGAGTTGGATCAATTTCCATACAACCATACTTGGTAACCGTAAGTGACAACTTATGAGCAATTTCAAGCTGTTGCTGTTAGTCGGATAAAGCTAATTTACACATAAAGCTAGGACCATGTTTTAATTCCATATTACTGAGGGAGTGACTTCGTATGTGTGTATCAGTGTGTGGGTCTGAGCGAGTGTGCATTTACCTGTGTTGACAGCAGCATAGCAGTGTGTGTGCGTTGTCCTGTATGAGTAGCAGCAGGAGGAGTAAGGCCTTGGCTCTTGTTACTGTGGATGGACTCTCTAGACAGTGCAGCACTTTCAACACCAAATCCTACAAGACAAAAGCAAAACTGACTGTGCAGAACAAGATATGTTTTGCAATTAAAATACGAGCAAGCAATATGGAACACTTTTAACACTGCAGAGTAATGCCCAAATGTTTACATAGTAACATCCCAACTAAATAGGTTGATTCAGACTATGAAGAGAAAAAAAATGTTTCACACTGTACACAGTGCTTTGTTCTCAGTTTAGCTTGTCAAAATATATCACTGCAATGTAACACATTATCCAAATAATGTATGCAAAGAATTAAGAAATTATTCCGTGTAACATTTTCCCTGAGGTAATATGAAAATGTGTCGATGAAAAAGCTAAAAACGTAATCACTTCAGACTCCACATAATCACGCAATGTGCACACTCAACACAAACACACACAAACACAAACACACACACATGCCTACAGCTAGACATCCATTCATTCAGCAAAACTCAGTAGTAGTAACTAGTTGGAAAAATTTGTGACTGGCCAACATTCATTACCATTATCATTATCACCAACACCATACGCTTCTAACTGTGTGTGTGAGCTAATGTGGAAGAATGTGCATACATGTGTGTTTATGAGGCGACACACCAAGTTAATTAATTTTAAAGCCCAGTAGTATGTGTCTCGCTGATAAGTCCCTCCCCACTACCCATAATGCTCTGCTGAAGTAGAAGACTGCAGCGTGTTCATTCTGCCAATTAGCCTAGATACTGACACACTCTACAAATTAGCGTAGCGTGCACACGCACACACGCACCACACACAGCACACACACACACACACACACACACACACACACACACACACACACACTCACTAACAGACAGAACTCTGTGTAAACAAACTCTTGGACTGTCTGTCTTTGTGCCAGGGGAGAGAAAGGGGGGTGAATGCATATCAGTGTATAATTAGAGCAGAGTTGAAGTACTAAGTTTGTATGCTGGTGTTAAATTGGAAATGCTCAATGCAAATAAATTCAGTTCAGAGTCAATTACCAATGCTAGACTCCAAGTAAAAACCTTCAAATCAATTTTAGCCCCTCTGCCTTACCAAGATTAGCAGTTGGTATACACATTAGATGGGCTGTTTCATGAAAAATTAAATAGGTAATACATCACAAATTAGTTTGCGCACAGTTCAGTATTAGTTCATGAACTGTAAGGAAGAGAGACAGACAGAGAGAGAGAGAGAGAGAGAGAGAGAGAGAGAGAGAGAGAGAGAGAGAGAGAGAGAGAGAGAGAGAGAGAGAGAGAAGCAACAATATATTTCTCTGTAGCAATATTAATTAAATAAAACTTAAAAACATTATGGTTGTTTCTTGTCTGGGTTTTATAAGTCCAGTTGATATGTCATCTGAATGTATTTGCATTTGACATTTTTCAAAATATTCTTGATCAGGTATGTATAAGAGAATAACTGTACCTTGCTCTGTGCAACGCGGTGTGTTTGGATGCGTGAGGTGAGAAGGGCAGCGGCCATAGCAGTGAGGAGGTGCTGCTGGACCCGGGCCCCTGCACCAGCCACACCCTCCAAGATGGCCACAGAGCCACAGGTGTCAATCACTGCCAAGAAGACTGCTGGGGCCACTTGGGTTAGCCTCGAAAGAGCCTGGAGACACAGAGACAGACAGATGCACACAAATGGAGGTAATCTACTTCATTCAAAGATTGTGTTAATGTCATGTTGCACTTGACGTCCCTGATGTTTACATTTTAGTGCCTAAAAATAAGAAGCATGTACTAAAGTGCATAACATAGAGTGGTGGATAAGACATTTGTAATTCCATCCACTGTGCCCCTGATAAAGAAGTTAATTTGATCCACAATCTTACAACAGGGGATATGAAATACTGTACGATGGTCAAGTGAATAGTGCATGTAGCCCATCTAGATATTTAGTTGGTAGAGCTTAAAACATGTAATGTTTATTACTTGTGGTCAGTCAGGAGATGCAGATTTGTTTTACCAGCAATGACAAAATACAAGCATGTGAACTTACGGATATGGCAGTGACTCTGACAGCCTCCACAGTGGAGTGAGTGAACAGGTACCAGAGGGCGGGGCCTATCTCTGTGGTAATCAGGTGGTGGGAGGGGCCAGAGACAGTGGTGGAGATGTTCTCTATGGCTTTTGCAGCCATGTGATGAACTGTGGGATCATCCTGTAAGACAGACACACCAAACCACCAGGTAAATAGAACAATGATGAATATACAATACTATTGTCTACTAAATTATCGGGTAATCTGGGTTATTGACAACTAGATCTGGCAAATATCAACACTTCTCAATAGTACCAAATAGAGAGCATCTCTTACCCCAGAAAAGCTATAGTAACAGCTATAATAATGATAGCAAAGTCCACGTGTTCTAAGAATTTTGTGATGACTACACAGACAAGGACTAAGTGATGATGACTACTGTTATAAGAAATTTAAGAATTTTCTGTGTCTTAGGTATGAATAACCTCATGTCTTAGGTATGCCTAATAGTTGTCAGGGACCTTGTGCACATGATGTCTTGGTCTACACGAAGGTTTACTGTCAATGACGAATCATCTCCTGAACCCTTTAAAAAGACTCAAGTCACAGCCAGATTTGAGCACTTTCTCTGTAGCATCCTCATACGTTGTGGCATTGTAACTGCTCCTCTTGTACAAGATTAAAGTCAGACGTCGACTTTACTTCTGTCTCTGATCTCCTCCTTGGGTGAATTTATTCGTTTACGGACAAATTCTTTTAACACCACGTACACCCACAACTATGCCTAAAAATTATTCAAACTATTTGAAAAATGAAAACTGTTAAGGGATTCGACAACCATTCTGGAATAGGATTTGGTCAACAAATCTCACACATGTAGCTTAAATCCAAAGTCTTCACCACCAACACTATGACACTGACTCCGACACCAATGACCCTGCTTAGCTTAGAGATAACAGAGACTGAAAGCACATGTGTCCAAAACAGGACCCCCCCCATGTATAAAACAGAATTGTGAGCACGTCATTTTCTGGGTTCATTGTTGAAATTCAAGTTACAAACTCAAATACTGAAAAATGTCATACATCAAAAGGTAGAAATGAACAAAGAACTAACACAATCACTGACAATTAGATTAGCTCTCAACGTCACCTCAATACAAAAACGAGAGAGGTCGCATGTGTGTATGAGTTAGTTTTGTGTGTGTGTGTGTGTGTGTGTGTGTATACTGTATGTGCCCACACACCTTTGCCTTAGTACAGAATAGTTGTTTGTGTTCAGACAATGGGGCCAGGCTAATGAAATCTCTGTGGCTGAGGAAATGAGTTTTTCCAGGAAAGTCATTGTGGAGAAAGACAGGAAGTATAACAGAAGTGATTGCCTCTGTCAGGTTATTATTGTGTTTCACTGTGTTACATCACTTAGACGCCACTCTCCCTAGATATGATATACAATAGAGTCTATTCATAAAACACAGTTAAATATATTCTGTAGCAAAGGTTTATAATAACAGCCGGAACATTAATTTAATCATGGCAATTTATCATGGTAATTTGGAAAGTGGTGCAGGTGACAGATGACAATATTCTAATTATAATTGTTGCATTATTCCATACATAACTGCACCGACTGTCCACACATTGTGTATATATGCAATGCACATTAGTAATGAGAGACAAAATCTAGCAATTAAAGTGATACTCAATTTAAAAAATATCAAACCCACTCTTTTTGAGCTTTAAGTTTTCTTTCTTATCACATAACTGCAGCTGTAGTGAGCTTGAATTCATGTCATCTAAAATGGTGACAATTTCCACACAAAATCCATTTTTCTGCTGTCCATCTGTGTGTTCTGTAGGTTTCAAACAGTTATTTTTTGGTGAAATATGGCTGAATAAACTGCTTGCGTTAATGTCATCAACTTCCTCTAAAGCACCAACACTCTTGCAGTATATTTAGTAAATGGATGGACAATGGATGTTGATTAATATTGATTGAGATACAGAAATTACATTAGAAGTTTGTAGACAATATACTTTTTCAATGAAATGCTTCAACTAATTCAAACAGACTATAGCCTATTTACGTCAGAAAAGAGCAGATTGTAAGTGCAGGTGTTAAGGTCTGTGTTTCTATAATTTACCGCACATTTTCAATCTCACAAAAAGATTTACCTTAATCCCATCTGCTTTAAAATAAGAACTATAGTGTCCCTACTGCCCTGCAGAAACCTTGTATCTCAAACAAAAGACAAGTTCAGATAAAAATCAAGGAGAAGCCTGACATTAAAAAATGCATAAATGGCCCGGCTGTGATCCACAGTCATTTAACATTTTATGGAAATTAGAGAGACAGCCTATTCAACCACATGGGGGCTCTAATCATAACTGAGAATTAAAATAAACTAGTACCTATTAATTCAATATAGGGCATCACATTTTGTATTCAACACCAAGGGACGACGTAGCATGACAACATAATGAATCCTCTGGCACCCCTGTGGGAAACAATAGAATGGTCTGTTCCAGCATTCCCCAGGCTGCACGGGCCAGCTCACTAATGAGCCCACGGGGGAGCACCCACTGTCTGTGTATTTAATAGACTGTAGCCCTGCCAGGAACTACACAGAAAGAGAAAGAGGGTGAGACTGATAGAAAGAGAGTGATACAGGGAGAGAGATATTCTTGCATGTGGTGAGAAACAAGTAGCTCATGCAAGAAACTCCATCATTATGATGCAGGGGAAGGAATGCACGAGACAGAGGAAAGAGTAAGTTATTCTCATTATAATTTCTGCCAGTATGAGGAAGTTCATCCGAGAAACACACTCATTATATTGTATTCAATGTCCTACTTAAACCTCACATCTCCAGAAAACCAACTTTAAAGAAATTAAGGTAAAAATTCTCGATAACTTGGCTGGAAGGTCATCGAAGATATTTTATTTATTATTTATTAAGTCTGAGTGTAAATGCCAAAGCTTTACACAGAAAAGAAGAAAATTAAAACTATTTAAAAAATATTGAATGATTTAGATTTATGGAGCAAAAAAATACTTGATGGCCATGTACATGTATAGTTAATGTAAAAAAAAACCCCATTAGAACATGTTATTGAATTGCAGAAATTCCAACCATCCATCCATTGTCTACCGCTTATCCTGTATTCAGGGTCGTGGGGGGGGGCTGGAGCCGATCCCAGCTATCATTGGGCGAAGGCAGGGTACACCCTGGACAGGACGCCAGTCTATCGCAGGGCCAACACGTAGAGTCATGACAACCATTCACACTCACATTCACACCTACAGGCAATTTAGAGTCATCAATGAACCTATCCCCATCCTGCATGTCTTTGGACTGTGGGAGGAAGCTGGAGAACCCGGAGAGAACCCACGCTTACACGGGGAGAACATGCAAACTCCACACAGAAGGAACCTGGGCCCGACCCGGGAATCGAACCCAAACCCTCTTGCTGAGGCGACAGTGCTACCCACTACACCACCGTGCAGCCAATTGCAGAGATTGTTTGGACAATTCACATTAGATGTCTCAAAGATTAGAAATGTTTCTCCGATTAAACTGCTTCTCCTACTCTGTCTCTCATCCTCGATGATTGGTATGGATGTATAAAATCAGTAAGGAACTTACATTTAGAGCAAAAAAGTTCAACATTCCAAAGGGTTTCATGGAGTATATGTAATTAAATACAAACATAATACGAAGGCAAAACATATATTCTTCCAATACAGGTTTTCAGGATTTCAATTTGGCGATTTCTAAAAACAACAACAACAAAAAAAAACATTTATTTTGTCTTACTGGCGTATCCAGTTTAAACAGGATTTCCATCTTTTCGTGTTTTTTTAACGGGACAACTAGATCCCTGGCAACTGGGATGAATTAAAAAATCTCCCTTATTTTGTAGCTCAGGGCTGACATTTACGATTTATACGCGTTGAACCCCTGGCTAATACAAGTTGGAAAGAATTCTGCTTTAGGATGAAAAAGTTAAAAGGATATGGAACAATAAAATTCTGTCTTCAAGTGTTGATCAGTAGATTAGTTTTTATATCCAAACATGTTTGCACCTGGCCTCTGATTCTAAAGTAGAAAGAGATCACATCACAAAAAGGACATCACATGACTTGATGCAGGATTTGTGTATGCCTGTGTGTGGACAAGTGCACATGCTCTCATGTCTGATGTGGTTTCCCTCTGTAATTAAAGTCCTTCAGAAGCCAGTGCACCTGGTTTTGAATGAGCCCCTATGGCAAAGACACAGACACCATCTATCAGCCTCACACAGAACATCTAACGGCCCTAATAGCCACACTCAAAGAGAGAGACAGACTGTCTGATTAGCAGGCTAACAGACAGGCAGTGGGGCATGAAGGAAGAGGTACAGACATGTGGACCAAACAGCAGAAAAGAGAAAAAAGTAGAGGTACAAATAGATGGGAAAGATCAACAGGTAATCCTGTAGACCAGACAAGGAGACAAACAGAAACACATCTAAGTAAAGGCACAGAAAGACAATCTAGCAAAAGGAAATGAAAAAGAGAAGAAATAAGCAAGTGGGCAGACAGGTAAAACAGTTTTATTACTTATCCTTTCAGAATGGTGCCATTATTTTTTTTTTTTAAAGTGTGCAAATCAATACAACTCAGTAATCATGCTTGTGGTCATCTTATGGTTGAGACACAGGGGTAGGACCCATGACTGTCTTAGAGAGTCCCCCTCTGTTCTCCTCTCCTTTGTGGAAGATAGTTATAAATCATTAATAGGCTCACCACTGCTCTGTGTGTGTGTCTGTGTGTGTGTGTGTGTGTGTGTGTGTGTGTGTGTGTGTGTGTGTGTGTGTGTGTGTGTGTGTGTGTGCGTGTGTGTGTGTGTGTGTGTGCTGATGTGCAGCAGAAATTATGTGTGAACAGCATTACAGTGATAGAAGCCAGGGGGCAGAAGGCAGAAATCCCCGTTACGCACACGCATGCACGCACATACATACTCTCTCTCTCTCTCTCTCACACTCACACACAGACACACACACACACACATGCACACACACATGCACACACACATGCACACAACACACACACACGCCCACACACACACACACACACACACACACACACACACACACACACACACACACACCATTACTTTCCATCATAGGCAGCAGAAGCATCATCTTGTTCAGACTCATAAATAATTTCCTGCAGCTCAAGTCTGGCCTGGAAACCTGCCTTTCACTCCATGCCATTCACTCCCCCCTCCAAGTACAACTCTCTCTTTCTCTCTCTGACTCCCTGCCATCTCCTCTCCCTCTCCCACTGACTGATCCTTCTCTCTCTCTCTCTTGCTCTACTACCCCACTATCCCTCTCTCCATTGGTAAAACCACCATGCTCGCTTTGGCTCTGTGCATCCCCGGCCGACAACAGCGATCTTCATCCCTCTCTCCAATGCTTTACTTGTAAATCAGGAAAACTCTCAACAGCAGCGGGGGGTGCTAGGCTGATCCAGGGGGTCAGAAAATGCTTCAAAATCACACTGCCTGGAGCACATTAGACAGTGTCTTGGCGCTGTTCTCAATGCTGTCATGCAATAAACAGTGTGTGGCACTGGATTTACATTTAGCACATTGGTAGAAAATCTCCTTCTTCTGACAACACTACATGAGAAATGCATGACTATGTATTGGAGACACCACTTCAGCAATAAACCAATAACAACAAGGATGCAGTTTGTCACTAATTAAATCAGATAATATACATAGGCAGATAAAAACACCATGTGTTCAATTGCTAATTAAGAAAACATCAATTTCAAGTAATTTTTCTCTGTTGCAGCATTCTTCAGAATTTAATTTGAATACAGTTAAGCCAAAGTTAAAGTCCCAGTCCCAGCCGACACTATGCTTCGATAGAACAACATGAATCATCTGGTTTTAGAAAAAAATGCGAGCCTGATGTTTGTTTTGCAAAGATCCGACAGCGCCCGGATCATCCTGTCCAATCAGCACGCAGGGCTGTGTTCGTGCACACACAGAGCCCCTCCCCCCTCGGGTTGTACCACTATCACAGGGGGAGGCGGAGGGAAGTAGCAACAAGCATCCAATTCCTCGGTTAAAAACCGAAACGAGGAGGTCCAAAACAACCAAGGAAAAGAAAACACCGGTGGAAAATAAGGGAAAAAAAGAAAGATTGAGACGGTGCCTGTGATAAAACCAGAGTCATAATCAGACCTGCGTTTCAAAGATGGCGTGATCTAAGGGATTTCAAAGGGCACAATGTCAAGGGGAAGGAGCTTGGTGGTCGTGGGGGAGGAGCGTGAGAGTTGTAAACATTCAAAATCTGACAGAGTGCCCTCGATCCGCCGGACTTGCTGACTGCGACTTTAACAGGTAACAAACTGCTACCAACTTCACATCTACTACACTCTTTGTGGTGTGTTCGTACCAAACACAAAGCTCTTTTTTCATGTAGCACTAATGCAGTGATCCTCACTATTTTTTTCCCAGTAGAGCCACGCTTACAAGACAAAGTCCACTTGAGAGCCACCTCGACTGCAAAACACCAAAAGCCATCTCCTAAGAATATCTACTCATTTACTTTATCATCCCATTTAAAATACAGTATATGTAATTAGGGTCCTATGAAATCCGATTTTTTCCAGATTCCGTTTTATTTTCTCCCAAATTCCATGTTTTCCGTTTTAATTCTAAATCTAAATTCTGTGTTATACAATTTTTTTCGGATTTTTACAAATGGTATAGGTATTTTGGCATCCATTGTATCTGTTTTTCCAACTAAATCACAATACAATGGTTTATTTTGACGCATCGCTAGCTATTCACAGTGAATACAGCGAGCGTCATGTTATGACTCAGACAGGACGCTGTTTGATTAACCAGTTAACATGTACACAGCAGCAATAGTGGTTATTTCAGCCATGGTTGACAAAACGTTGTCAGTGTCTACATGGAGGAAAGCCCTGCCTCCTCTCTGGTGTGTATTAAAAATGGACCAAATGTGTAATGTGAAAGGCAATACATGTTGTGACGAACTCACAGATAATTAATGCCTAACTCTGCAGTGTCCTTCAGCTCAGCGATATAAAACTGTATTGGTTTCTCAGCCTGCAGCTCATCTCATCAAACTTGTTTCCATCAGCAGCAAGCAGCCGCTTTCAGGAAGAAAACAACAACAACTCCAATGTGCCAACTGTATGCTGCTGCACCTGCACAGGACTGAATTGCAGACAGAGTAAGTGACTAGCTGGTGTACATAGTGGAGGAATTAGCAGCAAAAGAGCAGATATGTTCCTCAGGAATCGGTGGGGATTAAACATCCATTTATATGTGTTCCTTTCAACTCTTAACCTCAAAACAGGTGTATATATAAAGACACTGTTTATGAGCAATAAAACGGGGTGTGAGATAATACTAAGCCTTTTAATTAATTAACAATTCAAATTAAAACAATTAAAATAAAATTATATCTATGTTTAAAAAAAAAGAGATTGAGTCCAAGTGGCTATAAAGCAAGCTTTCTTTGGGTAAGTATATAACGTACATGGTATACTTTTCAAAATATTATTAGTATAAAAACACATTCCTGGTGGGAGCTTTAATTACTGATTAATTATGAAACGAATGCTTTTGTTTTGTTTTGCACACTTTTCACAAAGGCACACAACAAATGCTCTGCTGTTAATGAGTGTGGACTTTTCCTGTGAAATTGTATTTGATGTGAAGAAATGTTGTTTGTTTGCTTTAAAACTAATATGGGTCTGTTGCAAACATATATAAGAGTGCAACTAATTTCCTGGTTGGACTTAATGTCATATCTTGAACAGAAAGTCAACGGCTGAATGAAGGAGCCTAATATTTGTCTTGGATGTTAGCGATAAGTGTGTTCAGTTAAATGGGTGGGCCAAATTAATGGATATTGGATGGATACCCAGCTGTTTCTGTGACAAGTTCCGTGTTGACAAGTGTTGACATGAAAATACGGCAATAATACGGCACTATCGGCAACTGTTCTTTAAAGGCGAGTCCACACCGGACCGAAAATCGGCGTCTCTGAGAGAGTCGGCGTCCGTGACATGAGTCTGCTTGGTGTGGTCGCTCGAATCGGCCCACGTCGGGGTTCATTTCAGCCGATTCAAATGTGTAATCCGCCATGCGAGTCGGTGATTCTTTTACCATTCTGATTGGTGGAGGCTAGCAGCTTGACAAGTGAATCAGTGAAGCCCGGAAGTGACGATGGTAAACATACCAGATAACCAGTAGAATCGAAGAAGGTGGTCTAGAGAGGACTGCCTACTTCCGGTTTTCGTGTTTTTTGGTGCACAATACAGATTAGCGCCACCTGTTGTTTTGGAGACATTACATCTCGCGCAAGCGCGGAACGTATGGTGTCGGCTGTAGTTCCGTAGGTGTGAACCGCCCATGTCGTTGTTCGAGTCGGCCATGTTAAGTAGCCCGACTTCACGAGTCGGGCAGTCGGTGCGGTGTGGACCCGCCTTTAAATAAACTCCTGGTGTACTTACAAACTTTCAAATGCCTCGTTTTGTGAGTATACAGACCCTATGTATACTGCAGAAGTTTGGTAACATTCCATGCATTATTAGTGGGGAAATTTACGAGATGTACACTATGCACCATCGCGCTATTACTAAGCCATTCGGCTGATCGCCCTATCTTGACCAATGCTGACCATCACTAAAAATGCTTCTGAGGGGGTGTTTGGCTGGATGTCATGGTGGAAATTACCTAGGCTGCATTTTACTCCGAACCATCACTTTAAAATGGACAGAGGAGACTGACCTTGGTCCTTATCAAGGGTAGAGCTCGACTATTTCATACATGTCTGATGTAAAATCAAGTTGTCATAACAAAACACAACACAACACATCTTTATAAAAGCTATTGAAGGAAAATTTCATGTTGAATTTTATGAGTGGCCAATATCTACAGATGACTACTCACCAATGAAAGACTTCTTGGAGGTGATGCAGATATAAAACACAATGTGTAAGAACATGAAAGCACACTCTGAACTAAAAAAATATGAATTCAATAATGTATCAATAAAATAATATTGCATGTGTTTTGTTACTTTTCCTATCATTAGACTGGTTAATGATCTTGTAAGGCCAGCACTTCGCCAGCGGCTTGATGTAATGGAGGGTATTGCACAAGATGAGTCACTTGACACTGGAATGATCATCTGGCTGCGATCCATCATCGTTAATGCACTGATGGAGGAAAGAGTAATTGGGGAATTATAGCTGAAAAGGAGCCTATGATGACCACACTGCCATTGGTAATGACAATCTTGACATGGTGATGAAGTTCAACCAGATAACGAAGCTGATGCTGAGCCTCAAGATGATGTCAGAGTCAACCAGCCTGTGGAAGCAGACAATTCTCTGCCGGGAGAATCCAGGAGGAGACCAAGAGAAGAAGATGATGAAGGTAATGAGCAGCAAGTGATTCAGGTGTCTGTGACAGCGACGTTGAGGAAGAAGAACCAGCATTAGTGCACTTCACTAGCTGAGGGCCTGGATGACCAAGGAAGAGGTTGAAAGAGGAAGATGACAAAGAAGTTGGGAAACTTTTCACTGACAGCGATAAGTTTGCTGACAGATATATTAGTTACTTACAGTGATTGTTACACTCCATCAGCAAGGAGATCACTTATTCTAATGACTGATGTCGTCTTTTGAAGTCTTTAAGTAAATCAGCAGAAACTGTACTTGTGTGTATCATCTTTTACTTTGTATCACAGTTACACTATCCTAAAATGTTTGAGTTTCTAGAGCGTTTCCTGCAACATTGTCATGTTTAGATGTTCTCCTATTTTGCCCTTCTTATGTTTGAGGAGAGTGGAAAATAAAAGGATGCAGAATGGATTACGTGGGGTTTGGGAGGTTTGTCACAGCTGTTCTCTCAGTCATCCGCTGTCTGATGAGTGAGTGACCACTCAGATAATTAAAGTGGCACAGAGAAATTTATCCGCACAGTCTTGTGAAATGGTGCTAAGCTTGGTGACATCGGGTCAACTTCCACTAACACAGTATATTCAAGAGATATAATGAACCCTCAGCTCTTGTCCCACAACTGTCTGCAAACAACACTTTGTTTCGGGGAGAAAATCCAATGGTAGCGATTCCTTCGCAATGCAATTAAGTGAATAGACAAATGAATCGATAAATGCTTGTGTGACTGTGCCCTGGGACTGAGTTGGGCATGTTCCATTGTATTCCTAAAATGTTCCACAAATATATGGCATTTCTGCATTAACAATAATGTGGGTATATCGCAAATATGACTGTCGATGGAAGAACAGTTAACTATAACCTTGTTAACCAGGAAATGTAATACCCCTGAGATAAAGTTAGACTATTAAGACTGCTCTGTAATATAATGGCAAATATACGTGTGTAGGGAGGCAGGGAGAGAGAGGAAGATAGACACTGTAGAGAGAAGGGGGTAAGAGCGAGAGATGGAAAGAGAGGGAGGCAGATTGGGTCTGGGGTTGAGTGTCTGGTCCCTAAGGCGGTGTGTGTGTGTGTGTGTGTGTGTGTGTGTGTGTATGTGTTTTCGTCAGCCTACTCTCACAGCTCAATAATGATAAATAAGTCAACCACCTCTCTCCTCCCCTCAACCCCTCTCCCTGCTCCTGTCACACACATACCCCTCCTGTTCATGTACCTCCCCACTACACCTCCAGTGGTAATGAAGCAACAGTAGGTACTTGCTGACAACTGTGCAGACCAGAGTTTCATCTATATTCATTCTGCAATTGGGCCACCACAGTATAAGACCCCTTTGACTTCTGAGAAACAAAACAACATCTATCCTTCCCCTTCTCTCCTTCTACCTGTTCACATGATCCATCAGTCTCACCCCCACTGAAATTCTCCCTAATCAGCAGCAATGGCCACAGCAAGTAGTGGGCACTACAAGAAAGAACACTAGAATATCTTATTGTATGATATGAAATCACTCGGCTGTCCACAATTTGATGAAAAGAAAAAGTAAACCAAAACTTTAAAAAGTAGCCAATGTTAAAACCTAACAGTTCTTCCAGTTTTAATGAATTAAAGGTGAAAAACAACCATCACTATCAATATCAATATTTTGTTATACTAGTAGGCCAACCATAATTTATCATTTTTCTTTTTATGACAGATTAATATTAGTATGTATAATAAAATATAAAAATAAGAGGCAATAGAGAAGTAGAAAAGAAAGCCAGCTATCTATATTTCTGCTTGTGTTTCTGCTCTGTCTACTGTATGTGTCTTGAGGGTCCTAATTGCTGCTGAGGTCAGGCTGCTGAGCAGTAAAGGGTTGTGTTTGATGCAGGTAAGAGTGTGCGTGTGTGCATGTGTGTGTGACTGCTCTGCATGCCCTTGACTTGTAGCTGGCAAACAACGCTTTAGGCCCCCACAGCTGCCTCATCATTACTGTTCACAGGGATCCCCTGCCACACACTCGCACACACAAACTCGCAGGCACACACAGCGAGAGAGACTTAGTCACAGCTACACAGGCACAGACACAAAAACAGACACACGCAGACATACACAGAGACACTCACCCCTTCCTGCAGGCTCCTCATTAAGCCAGTGTAGGCGGCAGCGGGAACGAACCACAGTCCCTCTGGGGAGCCTCTCTTCTCCTCCTGATAGAGAGACATAGAAAAGACAGGGAGAACGGGTGAGAAGAGGAGGGGTACCAATGGGGGGGGGGGGCAGTGGAGGAGTGGAGTGGGAGAGAGAAAGGCAGAGAGATAACGTGGAGTAGATGCAAGTAAAGAGGAGTGAGGAAAAGGCCAAGGAGCAAGAGGAGCCATGACATCTTCATTACTTGGTTACCATATCTGTGCATGGACATTCTTTTATAACCATTCAACTGATTTTTTTGTTCTTCGAAACATTGATTTTTATCATAAACATAGTATGCGTATGCATCATACATAAACCATCCATCCATTTTCTACCGCTTATCCTGTATTTAGGGTCACGGGGGGGGGGGGGGGGGGGGGGTCTGCTGTCATTGCTGTCATCTGCTGTACACCTATCTATCACAGGGCCGACAAGTAAAGACAAACAACCATTCACACCTACGGGCAATTTAGAGTCACCAATTAACCTATCCCCATCCTGCATGTCTTTGGACTGTGGGAGGAAGCCGGAGAACTCGGAGAAAACCTACGCTTACATGGCTCCACACAGAAGGAACCTGGGTCGACCCGGGAATCGAACCCAGGACCCTCTGGCTGTGAGGCGAGAGTGCTACCCACTGCACCACCGTGCAGCCCATCATACACAACATTTTCTTTAATTTTGCATCTTTGTGTACTCAATCATCTCATTCATTAAGAGAATAATTGAAACTTTTACCAGGAAGTTGAATTTAAAATTCAGTGCTGCAAATAAGTAAGCTTTTAGTTTAGAAAAAAAGTGAAAATGCCCATATATTCCCAGAGACCAAGATAATTGCTTGTAAACCCTAACCAACAGTTCAAAACCCCCCAAATGTTTCATTGCCAATTAGACGAAACTGAGGAAAGCAACAAATCCTAACTGACAAATTGAAACCACAAAAGCAAATTGAGCACGTTTTGCTTGATAAACGATTTAAATGATTATCAAAATGTCCTTAGTTGTTGTTTAATTTTTCCTGAAAAAACACATTATATACTGTATACGATCATGCCAGCACTGTCTTACATTCCAAAAAACTCTGATTATTTCAACCAATATTTTCATCTTTTCATTAAATAGTGTTCCATTCCATTGCTACTGTGCTGGGCTTTAGGCTACATCTAACCTTGAGGATAAAGACAGCACTGGAGGCTATAGCTAATCGTTGTCATTGACTGGAGCTGCAGAAGAAGAAGAGGAGAAAAGCGGCCAATTTTACCTGGGGACACTTTAAGAGCCATTCCATGTTACTCAAATAAAACGGTTTCTCCTGCCATTAAACAGTGTGTTTCCATCTTTCAGGATGAGTTCACATTCTGTGTCTGTGGGAGTTTCATTCGAACTGATTGCAATGAAGTTATCAACTACTGCTACTAACTGATACTGTTTAATATTATTGTGTATTATTGTATTCAGTGAAGGGTTTCAACATCATGATCATCATGAAACGATGCCTCAAAAAATATAATCAGCATGATCCTCTGTGGTGTTTTCTATGAATATATATATATATATATATATATATATATATATATATATATCGCATCCAGCAGAGGCAAGGGGGAGCCTGGGAGCCAGGGGCGACAAGTCAGGGGGAGATGGGGGGGTTATCATCACCCCTACACTCTAAGCCCCTCTCTAAGTGATGAGAAGTTAGCTACAGACCTAAAGAAATGTAAGGAAATTAGGGCCATAGAAAGTAAGTTAAGAAGTCATGTATGAAGAGTGGGCAGCAGACCATTGCAGGAACTATGAACTCCTATAAAGCTGCTGAAGGAGGAGCCTTCATCATGAACTCAATGTTCAACTCAAACCCAATTATACAAAGAGATGCACTGTCCCCCTCCCCCTGTATTGGACTGAATCCCCTCAGCCACATCATCACCGGTTCCGAGGTGGAGTAACCATCACTGACACCTTGTCTACATGGATGACATCAAACTGTGCGTGACATCGGAATGTAATTCGGGATGAAACGACAAAGATCCAGGAGTACATCAGGAGCGAGGAATAGGAACATCTGTCCTGAGTCTGGGCTGGAAGTCCCGAGGTCAAGATGGAAGACACCTCAAAAGGTGGTCGATGACCAAGCTAAGATCCTGTGGGACTTCCAGATCCGGATTGATAAACAGGTGATGGCTAACCAACCTGACATTGTGGTGGTGGTGGACAAACAACACAAGATAGCAATAGTGATAGATTTAGCTACCCCAAGCGACAGCACCATTAAGAAGAAGGAACACGAGAAGCTTGAAAATACCACGGGCTAAAAGACGTGGAGAATAAAGGCATCAGTGGTTCTGGTGGTAATCCCAGCACTAGGGCCTGTAACCCCCAAACTTGGACAGTGACTCCAGCAGAGTCCGGCAACAACATCTGAGATCTCTGTTCAGAAGAGTCCCAGGAAGATACTGAAGAACCCTCAGGCACCCCGGCCTCTGGTAGAGGGCCTGACCTTGAAGGGGGACACACATGTGGGGCAAGGGTGTGAGATGTGTATATAAACTTTGTTTGCACTCTTGCTTGCGGAACTAACACACACACACAAAACACACACACACACACACACACACACAAGAGGAGATTATAACTTTTGGATGTTCTTCACCAATATATTTAATGGTTTGCATCAGTTACCAATACTTCAATTGAATCTATTACACCAGCCAGCTATCTTTCTGAAGTGTGTATTAATTGAAATCAAGAATACTTTGTCATCATTGAAGTCAATTGACATAGTCTCAATGATGGTGCAATGTAGCATTTTTGGTGTTGTTTAAATGTCATGTGAAGAATATTTAATTTAACTTGTATTTTATTTTCTGAGTGTAAATAACTAACATACATTTACACTTTTAAGGTACTGTTCTAGTGCAGGAATCAGTGATTTGTTAAGAACACACTGGCATAGATTGAAAAACCCTAACTTGCAGGAGCAGGAAAGCCAATTTATTAAGAGCTTCTACAGGACACTGATGAGATTCTCCATGGCTTCAGGAGTGTAATCAGGCGGGGTGATCGATTTTCGAAGGTTATCCATCAGTCTTGTAAATAAAAATCTTACGCTTAATCAACTTGCCTGGCTAGATTGAGGTTAACCGGAAAAAAATTGGGATCACCTTTTCTAATGAAGACAAAAAACGCCTCCTTCACTCTCTTGTAATTTTCAGGGCTGGGGGTCAATTCGCTTTCAATTCAATTTAGTCAGCATGTAAATTTAAAGTCCATTACCTGATGACAGAGCACTCAGTTTCATTCATTTCACTCAAGATAAATCTTTCTCACTGAAGTAAGTAAGAAAATGTGTTTTGATCTTTCTGGCATCTGGCATCAGCACATTATATGCAGAGCAAACTGCAGGTGAGAAACGATTGAGATTGTGAATTTCTTGTTTGACTCTTACCGCCAGTATTTTTAAGGCAGCTGACTATTGATTAAAGAAATTGACTAAAATCGGCATCTCTACTGTTACTAACTTGTTACTAACATTTTTCAGACCAAGGACCCCTTAGCTGATAGTGAAACGGTGGCGGGGCCCCCTATTACATATCATATAAATCGTGTTCCTTATTAAGCGGGGCCAAAAATAATGTGTAGTGCAGCCTATAGTGCCATGTACAGGTACTTTGTAAGATGTATGTATAAAATGCTTATAATAATAATTGGCATTTCTGCATCACAATTTCACATTAAAATGTATATTTGCTTATTAGATGTTGTATTAATGTTAATGTGTATTTTTGAACATATTTAAAATTTGGAAGAAAAAAAAGGTTTGTGATCAAATCAGTCCGTTCAACTCGGCTATCGAGCAGATTTATGACTGAAAATACTGTTGATGACTGTGAAGGACACAGCAGGATTCTGGGTCGGGCTTAGACATGCTTCAGACTCGTGGTGTGAGTGGTACTGAAGCAGAATTCCATCCTTTTATAATAAAAATGCTGCTATTAGCTCTGTCCAAAATGTATTCCGCTCGCACTGCCCACCCACTCGCTCGCACTCAGCTCCACTCACATGCTCTGATACTGAGTGTTTACTAGAAATATGCTCAGACGCGAGATGTCAGTAAAGTTACAGTTGATGTTATCTGTGTTGTTTTCTATTGTGATCACTTTGAAAAGGTACTGCCATGCGTGTGTCGTATTACGACGTAATGACGTATGTACAAGAGGCAATCGTGTCTAGGCCTGTTTGGGCTTGGAGCAGTGTGACTGCAAGCCCGTGGGGGACATGGGAGGGGGGACAATTGGGGTCCGGCAGAGTGTGGATCAACTGGCCATACTGTGAGTACACCCTCACTGAGTGATTACTAAAGAAGCTGGAGAAATATTCACATATTTAAATGTGTGGTCTCATAGCCCCACAGATAAACTGTGGGAAGGTTATCCCTTTCACGTATGTTTAAATTGAAAATAAATGCACATTCCTAAGTTCACAGCAATACCATTAGTGGTTTTCTTATATGTCTTCACATCTCTTTATTGCCGTGAATATAAGTCATATAAGTCAGTGGTCACAAACATATCTGAATAAACAAATCAAATCAAATCAACCCTTATCACATGTCAAAGCCCACTCTCTGTTTCGCCCTGTCTGATAAAAGAAAATTACCTTTACAATGAAATAGTCTTGTTCTACAGAACTAGTACCATCTGTGCCCTTGGTGTGCATGCAAGCACTTGCGTGCTTTTGTACCAATTTCTCTCTTACATAGTGTGCTTTTGGATACATTTACATGTTTCCTTCAACAAGGAGATCAATTTGCAAACCAACCTGCAGTATATCTCTCTCAATACATTTATCTTTTGATACATCTGTGATGTAGAACCTACCTGACAGGCGATGAGGTAAAGGATCTCCCCTAATGGTGGCAGCAGGAACTGTTTTATTTTACTGTTCCTCAGGTTGTCTCTCAATAGGTCCGTCAGTGTGGACACAGCCTGGAAAGAGAGAAGAGATATATTTTCATCAGCACTTATTTTTTTATTGGTGCAAAACTAGACTTCATACTCTATAAAACTGAAATGTATGTCTTGAAAATGTACCAGAATTAAATCAGCAGGTCTCTGGTGGCGTCTCTGATGGTGTCAATAACATCTAACTATTTCCACGTATCAGTTATAATTTCAAAGGTAAAGGGTAATAAAGGTGGTATTCATTTATAAGCAGTCTCAGAATATAATAGGACTATAATAGAACAAATTGAGATACACTCATTTAAATGCATTAGAATTATGTGCTGCAAATATATAATTACATTTGTTTAATGATCTTCAGACATCTGTGAATAATCTCTTATACAAGCTTGTACTAAATGCTGACAGGACAAAATGTGTTTAATTCTTCAGAACACATAATTCCAGTTTGCATCTGCCTGCCATACATACACACACTTAATGATGCTATATCACTTTTATTGTATCACACAAAATGTATCGCAGCTATCCCACTTTCACGGTCACACATGGAAACAGTGAAATGACAGTGATGAGGAGAGGGTAGAGGGGGAAAGAAGGTGGAAACAACATTGAAAGAGAAGGCAAAGACAGAAAAAAGACGAAGCAGGGAAGAGAAAGATATGAGCTGGACAGCAGCAACAACAATTTAGCTGAAAACAACTGAAAGGCACAAACACACACCAACATAGATGGTAAGGGACAGACACAAATGTAGGAAGACACAAACACAAGTGTATTCAGAGATTCAAGTATATGCATACACATGATAAGGTACACAAATTCATGCAATCATATGCACTTGTAAGAAATGCACCCCACACTCTCACACACAGACCTAAGTATATGCAGAGACAGCCTTGCTGGCTGGCTGCTTCCTGGCATTAGCATTACTGCCAGCTTCCCCTCTGTGATCTGATGCAAGTTCTGCCTCACTCCTCTATCTCTCCCTCTATCTTCTCCACTTTTTTCTTTTCCCATCTCTCTCTGTTCTCTGTCTCTCCTTCCTCTATTGTTTTTCACTCTACTTGTGTCTCTTCTCTTCCTGCTCTACTTTCAATCACTCTCTATGTATATATATCACATGATTCTCACTCCCCCCCCCCCCTCTCTCTCACCTACATATTTCTCTCACACCCGCTTGCTTTGACTCCCTCACCTTGTGTCTCTCTTTCTCGTTGTAAGGTGAGAAGTGGTAACAGTCTGTTTGTCATGTACTCTCTCAACATATCTTTCCCTTTCCCAGAAGAGTTCTTTTTCCCTTTTATTTCTGCCCAAGAACTGTGGTGTATCCTCATGCTGAGCCATCAATGAGCATGGTACAGCATTAGTTTGCTGCTAGAATTCTGAACATTATTATTTTACACTTTGAGACGAGGACAGTCCATATGCTACAAGCCAGTATGTTTTAGCTGACTGTATTTAAACCTGTTTATACATATCTATGAACTCATGTGTGCTGACAAAGAAACTTATCTTGTTTTTCTGCGTCTTTCCCACATTATTGCTCTCTGTTCTTCTCCCTCACTCCTTCCTGACCTAAACCCGCTAATAGCATAAATGGCTGAGTGGATAGCTGAGATTCTGGGATTATTTGAAACAAGTCACATTGCTGCTCTCAGGCAGAGAGTACTGAAAGAGACCCCTGTGCAACTTGCCAGAGTGGAAAAGCAAATATAAGTGTACACACACAAAACAAAAAAACTATTTTCCCTCCAAGAACACATTATCATTATCTCAGCATCAAGACTCCCTCAGATCAAATAATGGATGCACACAAGCAAACCTATACACAATAATTATCATGCAATAACAGCACTCATAGTGGTGCAGGGCATAAAAGAGACTACCCAACACAGCACACAAAGTTTTGCAGATCCACGAACAAATATGACGCATACAAATAGTGCACATGAGAAGAGACTGAAACAGTATTGCAGCATTGCAGTCAGAGGCAACCCTCTTATCTTCAAGCGCCCAGCTTTCCACCCAAATTTGCTTAACTTTCTAAATGTACATGCTGGCTTTTTACTGAGATGGTCTCAGAAAGTTAATGAATCAAACCAAATTTCAGAGATGTCGGACACACAATAGAAACAATACTGATGTTTTTATTCATCTATACTGTAATCTATGTTTTGAATTGTCTTTGCAGTTTTATCAAAATGTATTAGTTCAAGATATTTATATAACAAGGTGGTTCAAACTGTCGGGTTTTCCCTGCAACATTCACAAATGCTTTAAGCAGTGTCCTCCTGGAGCCAATGCCCTCTGAATGTGTGTTCCTTTAAGACTCCATATCCCCATGAAACAGCCTGCACTGTGGAAGCTTTACCAACTAAACCGCTGTAAACGCCATAGAAAACTTTACAAGTGATGATAAGTGAAAAGAAAAAAATGATATCTACCGGTAGTCGGTTTTGAAAGCACAACATCCCTGCATCGCATAAGGAAAGCAGCCAGCTTGCATTAGTAACATTGACCGCGAAAATCTTCTCATTTAATTCTAATCGAGGAGCGAGACAGATAGTGAGGGTCAAAGACGGACGAACTAAAAGGAAAGAGAAAAGAGATAGCAGACGGACAGACAAAGAGCGTGGGACAGACATTGATAAACAGGTGTGTGTGTATGCATGTGTTAATGTGTGCGTTTGTGTGTCCCCTGTGTTGGGGGGGGGGGGGGGTCGAAGCATATAGTTGTTACCATGGTTACTAAGCCCAGCCCTGACACTCCAATCAACAGGACTGCAGCAGGAGAACCCCTGCTGAGTGCGCACACAAACATGTCTCAAAAAAGCCCATGCACACTTGCAAACATCACACACGAATGCGCATGCACGCACGCACACACGCACACACACATAACACAGCTTTGTCCTTTTCTTAACAATTTGTCATCCTACGGAAGCTGCAGAGAGGTAACGGAAAAAATGTTCCACCATTTGTCTTTTACAACAAGCACACAGAAAAAACTCTGCTATGTCACAGTCGGCCATTTTGTAAATCACCGTGACGACTCAGTAGCAGTAAAGTGTCCGAACAAGTGGAGAAAGAGAGAAGAAAAGGACAAACCAGGAAGGAGAGCGGATGTGGGCTCAGAACTACCATAGCCGGAATAAATTACATTCAGAACAAATAGATGTGATGAAGCAGACGAGGAGACAAAGACGAGAAAGAAAAAGGTGTTTAGTTCTTTTCAGGATGAAAGGATCAAATAAAGGAGAGAAGCTCCCGATCTCACCACCATATAAAACTGCTTTTACGTCAAATTAGTTCAACACCGCTCAGTTTCAATGTGTGTGTGTGTGTCTGTGTGTGTGTGTGTGTCTGTGTGTGTGTGTGTGTGTGTGTGTGTGTGTGTGTTGGGGGACACTCAGGAAAGTATTTGAAGTGTCTGTGTGTAATAGTCGAGGAAAAACACTTTAAAACTAATGCAGTATAATAGTCAAGTCATTTTTTAATATAACCAAATATTACTCAAGGGGCTTTAAGGTTTTTTTTTCCCCTGTTCACCACCAATAAAAGGGCTTTTGGGGTACATTCTTCTTTATATGAATCAAGGGTCCTCAAAGAGAGGGTGTTGTATGCTGTTTCGATTGTAAAGCCCCTTGAGGCAAATGTGTCACTCCTGTTCTTTGATTATATAAATAAAATGGACTTGACAATTACACTTAATTACTTTTAACAAGGTGTACTTAATACACCTGTATTTTTGTTAACCGTAAGGGGTGACCCTTAACACACACTCATGCGCATATATGTGTACAGTAATTTTACTTGTATCATTACAATAACTATGATATCATAGTGATATAGTGTTACAATTATAGTTATAGTAGTTATAGTAAGTAAAAGTAACATATGTCATTAATCTCTAATATCAACACACAATTAAAAATTAAAACATCTGAAAAAGCAATGACTACTAACTACCCAAATATTAACTGCAACAGTTACACTAGCATTAGCATAAGCTGGAACATTACATTTAATCAGTGTCTGATCATTTAAAGACTTGAACTGTATTAACTCATATTACTATACAATGTCACATTACAAAGAGCAAGCTTATAGAAGCTATTTTGCCAACCTGTAAAATAAAACAAACAGCAGTGATGTATAAACAAGACGCAACCTGGCAAAATCCAGCAAGGTCTTTGTATGTGTGCATGAGTGAGTGAGTGAGTGAGTGAGTGAGTGAGTGAGTGAGTGAGTGAGTGAGTGAGTGAGTGAGAGAGAGAGAGAGAGAGAGAGAGAGAGAGAGAGAGAGAGAGAGAGAGAGAGAGAGAGAGAGAGAGAGATAGTGGTGTTTTCAGTATCTCTGAGGATAAGGAAAGACTTGTTGTCTTGTAGGTTTTTAATGCCACCTGCTGGTAAACACTAGTATTATGAAGTTAGTGTGGACAGTTTTCCCATTCACATCTTGTGTCATGTTGGGCTAGAAGTTCTAATTATTGGTGGTATTCCCCTAAACACAACAAAAGCAGTGGTAACAAATAAATACAAATTATACATCACTTAAATAACAAAAAAACATGGAGAGTTCAACAACATTAAGAAGGACTGATTGTAATTAAAGAAACAATACATATTGCATGCACTATTGCACTCATGTGTGTTATGTACTTGTGCAAAAATGTGCAGTCATGCTTTATGTACATCTGCGGGTATGTACCGTCACCTCATGGTGTAAACTGGCACTGCAGGTGTAGGTCATCAAAATGTTTTGCAGAGGTTTGGGAATGCCATCTATTCATCCGTCCATTATCTGTAACCGCTTATCCTTAAGGGTCATCAGGGCTGGAACTGATCCCAGCCGACAGACGACCATTCAAGCTCACATTCACATCTATGGACATCTTAGAGTCAACACTTAACCAAACCTGCATGTCTTTGGGCTGTTGGAGGAAGCCCGAGAGAACATGCAAACCCCACACAAAAGGGGTTGCTACTAAGCATTTTAATATGACTCCAAACATTTAGACCCTGTTTTGGATAAAAACTGAAAACGTATTTCTTAAGGATTTTTTAAATGCTTTATCTATAGTGCCAGTGACACTCCTATAATACTGTAGCCACTAAAGCTGAATGAATAGAGATATACTGTCATTCATTTATCTATCTAATGTTGACTTTGCAGTGGAAACAAAAATCAAATTGAAATTTCTGTGTGTGCTCTGTGTGTTTCTGTGCTGTGCGTGTGCGTGTGTGTGTGTGTGTGCGTTTCAAACCTCAGAAACAGGACTGTCCTTTCGCAGTTGAGTACAACGCAGGGCCAGTAGACCTATCACTCTGAGAACCTTGCTCCTTCTGGAAAACATTTTTTTTTCATTCAATAAACATTTGTAAACTGTTGATTTTCTTTTTGCATATCAGGAATATCAGGCATAACCTGCTGCTCTGCATACTAAAATAAGCAGTTTAAACTGACAAATGCAGAAAGGACAGCTGGCAGAAACTTGATGACTGTGTGAATATGTAAATTAATAAAATACATGTGTTTTATATTATATAAATTAGTTGCTTAGACATATTATTATGACGTATTTGACAATATTCAAGCATTATTCTTTCAGCTGCAGCCCTGGCGATGTAAATCAGTTTATATTCTCTCATCATATATTCATATCAAATATTCACGTGAAACAGCTTCTTAAGCCGTATGTAGCAGTAGGTCACAGTCGGCTGTAGGCTTAACCCTGAGTAACTTTGCTACCGGTCTCTGCTACACTATCGTATCCTGTGGGTGATTATCAGATATTGAAGGAAACCTTCTTGCTGCTTTGAATGATGTTTTTATATTCAAGCTTTTCATTATAAGACTTATATTATATATAAGTCTTTTTCACACCGCCAGGGTTGCAGTCTAAAACTGTCCTACATGCAGAATACATCTAGGCGTCACAGTGATTGAATATAATACACAAATGTAATTAGTCAGATCTAGTCGTGCTCTAGATGGGGCAATGATATTATAAGCCTATTAATTTACACATTCTGACAGTCCGTGATTTATTGCATTTGGCAGTAGACTGTGTTTCTTTAGCCTGGATTTCGTGTTAAACTTCTCAATATTTGTCTAAGAATATTTATTTTCTTAGAAAAGTTATTTTTAAGTAAAATATGCTCCTCTGCTGCCAATAGACTTGTCCATGTTTGCAATTGGTCATATGCTGCAAACAAATAAAGATGGAGAGCAAGAGGAGAGTAAGCGAGGACACAACTTTATCAGGGTGCAATCCTCCAAGTGCTTGTCTGCCTCTGATGTTTGAGATGGGGTTTTTTTTTTTTTTTATTTATTTTTTTTACCGTGCATTGGTAGCTAACATTTCTCCAACATTTCTGCAAGGGGCACAATCATGCTCAATGGTTTATAGAGTAAATACAAACGTAATTCACTTACACATCCCAGTTCAGAGCTTGTCGTAATTTCTGGGTCAATATGGGAAGCTGAATGAAGGAAGGAGGGTGGAGATTTCAGAGACAGATATAGAGAATGAAGACATGATTAAGAACCCAATCTGTTACAAATTATGATATTTGACAGGAAATTAATTGGTTTTAGATTCATTGTGACTTTTAAATAAGCTTGTTTAAATTTGCTAATTTGTAAAAAGAGTTGTAAATTATTTAAGGTCTGATGGGTGGTAAGGACAAAGCTTTTAGCACACCATGTTTTATCAATACCGATGGGTTTGAAAGTAGTCAAAATCCCCAAATTATTCATTAGTATTAGTATATTTTTGGGGGTGTTTGAGTACAACTAAATTCATAATTTTGAAAAATTTGGGTATTTTATCTTGAAAGCCAGATAAAAGAAGACATTTTTTTAGTATTGAATAATTGTATGCCACTATGCCCTGCATTTGTCACTGCACTAATGACTCCCACTTTACATATAGTCTAATTGGAAGTAATAGCAAGAACATCACATATTTTGAAGGTTCCTGGTGAAGCTCTATGCTTATAAATGTGACTGGCAAATGTATCACAGAGGGAGTACAAGGACTGGGGACTGAGGAAAACAAAAAGGGATTGTGTTAAAAGTGATTATATTCTGTGTCTACGTTGACATGGAAAGTAGGATATTCTAAGACCTCTACCTCACTGAGCTAAGAGCAAGGACTCCTAAACTGCCGTGCAGTGTTGAGGTGTGAAATATTCCTTACAACTGCAAAATTATCTTGTTTAACCCAGTCAATAGTGATGTAACAATGTTTCGACTATAATCCTAAGTAACTTTATGTTTCCCTACCAGTGTTGAGTTTATCATCCTGTTAGCAATAACTGTATGTCCAACCACACAGCAGAGGTAGCACAGCAGGTTGAGTCTGGAGCGAGTGGCAGTGGAGTGAGGAGAAGGAGCAGTGGAGGGGCTCTGTTCTTGGAGGCATGAACAAAGCTGTGAGAGGAAGACAGTCCACTCTTCGTCACTCAGGGACTGCAGCTTCCCAACTGGGGGAGCAGAAGAGAGAAGAAAAAGTCAGCCTTGAGACCGAGGGTCCGGGGTCTCCATAGGTCCTATTAACTTTCTATTTGATAAAATCTCACTTAATACTGATTTGAAAAACAAACCACATTACCTGAATATGCTGGTATACAAAGGGTTTTGGGATCAAATCGCACAGGAAGACTCTTAACAATCTGGTAAATAAAAAGATAACACAACACAGTGCAAGCAGTAAAGATAATTAACATAACATTTTGAAAGCCTGTTTTTTTTTTTTGCAATATTGTCTTAATATTGTTTGCTTGATACAATTGAATTGTGAGAGGAGGGCTATAAATGGTAAATGGTAAATGGTCCTCATTTATATAGCACTTTCATCCAAAGCGCTTTACAGTAATCACCAACATTCACCCGCACATTCACACACCGACGGAGGAAAGGCTCCTCCTCACAAGCACACTTACAACTGAAGATTATTAAAAGTCATGGAGATCTATAGTATCTGAAAAATGCCTGAAATCTGAAATGGCTTGTGACCAATAATACTGCATGTCTGTACCTTGGGGTTGTCCATGATTGGGGTGACAGTGTGATCAGAGTCAGTACGGAGAAGAGTTTTCACACAGGATGCAATGTCAGTTCCAGTACTGGTCTAGGAGGAGGTGAAAGAGACAAGAGTCAACCTTAGCAGAAGAGGAGTGGAGTATTCACCAGGCACACCAGCAGATGGAAGCAGAGGATAACATGTCTTTAATGTTAGTCATATGTGAGTATATTTAAGACTTTAGTTGAATTTTTTTTTTTTTTTTAAATCAGTCGTGTAATTGGTTTAAGCATGGTAACTAAGTTGCCAATTTACCAGTTACTCATATTATCATCAGCATTATGAGCTCTGTTATCTGCTGTTTCCATGTTTTTGCAGATTTCAGAGTTTATGTTAACAGTAACCTGGGGTGCAGGTGTCTGGTTGGAAAAGTCTGAGATACTGCAACTTCTCCTGGAGCTGGCACAGGAGCTAGAAGAACATCAGAAAGATAATGATAACATAGTGCTAACTGCAAATGGCTAGCCATTGAATATGTGCATGAGGCTGATCCCCTGTAGCTTAATTGGTGGAGAACAGTATTGCTAGTGGTAGATGCACGAATACCACTGGGGCCACTCATTCTGAAATTAAACTTCACAAATAACAGTACTGCTTTATGATGTGTACTTTCCTGAAAAACAGGTAGATAACCCTGGTAGAACGGGTGTACAGGCTAGCAGACAAACTGAACCTAATACCTGAGCAGAAAAATGGCTTCAGTGTTGACCCCATCTACACCACTCTTTGGCCTGAGCTCTGACACATTATCTGGAGAATAAACCACAAAAGATACTAAATCAGGGTACATTATGACACATTTGTCTGAGATGCATACTTAGTAAAGGTAACACAAGTGGAGCATGGAGCACGCATTTTAATCAGGAATGTGATTTGCACAATAGCAACTACAGCAAACAGTGAAATATCCAAATGTTTTCAGTTGAGGGGAAAGAATTGTTCATAATATATAGAAAATTATCTTAGGAATCTATTCTCGGAGTGTCTCACCAGATATGAATGACTTATTGGGCGGCGGTGAGTGGCACATCTGCTGGGCACCAGTTAGCTTTGAGCTATTTTCTGTCTTTGCTTTCCCCTCTCCTCCTCTCTCCTTTCCCATCTCCCTGTCCTTTAAGACTCCACATGTTGTGTGTCTGACAGCTTGTTGGCAATCAGTCTTTCTGTCAGATGGCCTGTAAGTTTCTGTTTCTGTAGTTGTCTCTGATGAGATTAGTTTCTTAGAAATCTTATGGGCTGGCTGCGTGATGGCCGAATGGCTGTCGGGAAGCTCGTCTGAATGTCCTGGATGGAAAGGTTCAGGGATACTTGTGTGTCTGTGGAGGTATTAGAAACAAAGCACACAATAAATAAAACCACTCAATTTAGGGGGAAATTAGGCATATCATTTTCTCCATCAAAGATTATGGTAATTCTGCAGGCTGTTTGTTGTGTTGTAAAATGTGACTGCTTTGTATTGAAAGGTGTTTAAAATGTGAATATAGATAATATAGATAGATGATATAGATTGATAGCACACTAGGCTTGAAAGACATTGGGCCATCTACCATATTAATGTGTACATTAGTACTTTCACAAAGTTCATCTGTAAGCAGTAAAGTGGTTGCAACAAAATGTCGGTATGGTGGTAGAATGCTGTAGGAGCCGTAAAATAAAGCGAAATAAAAATGTATCAACACACCTCCAACTAGCTGAACTGACCCCTTCACAGATACTTTTTTCATCCCGTTCCACTTCATCTTCTCCTTCTTCCTCCCTTAGAACTTCAGTCCAGAAAGGGTGGTTCAGCAACTCTGGCCAGTCCATCCTCATGAACAAAAAAAAACAAAACAAAAGTAAACATCAAGACAAAAAACATGCAATAAAAAGCAATGAAGTAACTCAACATTGCTGTTAGGTTAATTTAACTGTCTTATAAACTATCTAGCTGTTCCATTTCTATTCAAGTCAATAACTAAACTTCTTTATTTAATAAAACTTATTTTTTAATAAATGATGTTAAGACAAAGTGGTTAATTTGTGTGTGTGTGTGTGTGTGTGTGTGTGTGTGTGTGTCTTTGGGAACCTGACCTCTTATCTGGGTTTTTGTTGAGCAAGCCTTTCAGAAGATTCTGGAAATCCTCACTGGGAGGACTGGCTGAAAACCCTGGCAGATAAACGTATTAATGAGAAAAAGCAACTCTATAATAAAAATATGTGTCAATTAGCACTGTGTATCTGTGTCCCATATGCGTGTATGTGAGAGAGTTTATATCACCTGTCTTTGTGGGAGGCAGTGGTTCCTGATGTAAAATCATTTCCCTCATTTCAGTGTAGCTATCCGAATAGAACGGAGGTTTACCTGGGAAGCAAAAACAGATTGGGTCTAGGTGTACAACACAGTATACAGTAATAATGTATGTTGATGTGAGTGTTTCCTATTAACTACGGTTTCAGCTTTTTACAGTCATAAGTTACAGTATTAAAATTCTGTCTTAATAATTTGTTGGTTTTGTTTCAGTTCAGTTCAGTACATTATCAGTAGGCTCATCAGCAACAACCATGAATGACAAGTACCCAACAGTACAGTGTGTGTGTGTGTGTGTTTGTGTGTGTACGTGTGTACCTGTATACATGTAGTAGAGTATACAACCCAGAGCCCAGAGATCAGAGCTCATATTGGTTTCTGATCCCTGCAAAACTTCTGGAGCTCTGAAAGTCGGAGGACCTAAAAATATACACACATTAATTAGGAAAGACAACAATATTAGAAGATGACATCATCCACATCATGAACAGGGGATTTTTTGAGTTTGTTTCTACTTGAGTTTTTTTTTTTGTAAGCTTAACTATGTCTCCAATTTTTAGCACATCCAGCCATTTCCTAGATGGCCACTAGTCTACCTCTGCATGCTTTTCCACCCTGCCTGTAGCATGAAATCCTTGCCTGTCTGTTCATATATTTCCCAACTGCTAATAAATTTCCAGATGCAAAAACTGTAGAAGATGTGTCCCAATTCAACTGGATCCATCAAAACATTGTTGAACATTGTTGAACTCCTCTTGGCTAATCTACTGGCTAGCTTCTCCATCAATCAAAAATGCAATATATATATATATATATATATATATATATATATATATAAAACCAACAGGATAAGAAAAACTACTCATCCGACCATGTAATCTTGTCTTTGTGTTGTCAAAGTTCTCCTTGATATCTCCATCCCCTGCCTCCTCAGCTACAGAGAGCAAGGTGAAGAAATCCTCCAGAGTCTCTCCGACTGGCTTGGACAGACAGAAGTTACTAAACTTCAGAGTGCCACTACCATCCAGTAGGATCTATAGGCAACAAAATGAAACGTACTGTATTCATCTAATGTATCATCATTTTGCGGTTGTATTGTTAGTCCTGCATACACATTAATGCAAATGCAAACCTTAGCAGGGGTCAAGTCAGAGAAAACTATTCCTAATTCATGGATGTGTTTCAGTCCTTTGACCAGGTCCCAGCCAAACCTCCTCACCACATCTTCTGACAGGCATCCGTCATGACCAATTATTGACTCCAGGGAACCACCTGATAGACAGATGGATAGATAGGAAAGAAGGGAAAAAAAGAAAAGACAGCAAGCATGAGAGAGACAATGACAAATGAAAATTGAATGGTGCAATGGCGTTAAATGGGAGTATGGGAAATACCTGTACAGAGCTCCACTATCAACCAGAGGTGGTTACTTGTCTCATACCACTCGTGGAAGCACACTACATTCGGATGAACAAGATCACGGCTGAGACGTACCTTAAAGGGGACAGAAACAACACATCATTATATATGGGTTTTCTTTACCGCAAGGCTCACAAGCAAATTCACCCTGAAATAATCGGGACTGTTTAGTAAACAATGTGATGGAAATTTGAGAAACTAATTCCACTGGAAACAGGGCCCAAAACTCTGATTTCCACAACAGCATTGTTTTTTCAAAGGCAATATAACTCTCAATAATCCTATAAATGATCATCTTTTAACCAGTATTTCACAGTTGGTGATTTCATGGCTGTTCAGGCTGTATAAAACAACTATACTACAATTAATGAAGAAACAGAGATTTCTGAAAATACAAGAGATGTCTTAACAAGTTTATAAAGTTTAAAGATCTGTCATACATGGTTAGTGATCTCAGGTCTCTTAGCTTTGTCAGCACAGATGATGGCCACATAGTTGAGATTGCCCTTCAGTCTTCCTTTATAGACAACAGAGCTACTGCCTGCCCCGAGTTCCTCATACAGGATGAAGTTCTCCATCTGCTGTGAAGAAGGAATAAAAAAACTCTAAAGTCATAATCATTAGACAACTTAAGGAGTTGAGAAAATATAGTTTGTCATCAATAAGGAAAAAAGGCACAGAAATATTAGACACAACCAAACATCAAGTATTTTATGTCCATAGCTTTATCATAAATGCTTCTGGTGGCATCATAAACAGGATATTTGAAATATATTGTTAGTAAATTATTCAAAGAATTATTCCATAGCCTGAAACCTATTCAAGTTATCGTTAATATGGTTTGACAGTGGCTAACATATGTTTTTTTTTTTTTTTATAAAGAAATAACATAGGACTGCATTTGACAATAACGTCATTCATTTTTCTTTTTATCGAGGGTGAAAAAAATATATACATAAATATAACTTTGGATAAATACTCTAATTTGCTAAATGTCTATGTTAAATTTACCTTGGCTTAACTTTTTTTCCGTAAATGACGTTACCTACGGTATTTAAAACGTTACCTGTAAAATGTACCAGCTGATTACAATTACGGTTGACACCTGTTTGACGCTAACAGTCATAAAAATAATTTTAACAGACAGCTAGAAAATGTAGCTACTGTACTTTAATGTATGGGCATGTTAGAAGTAGACAGTAAACTATAGATATCTATGCATGAAGTTTGAAGTTAACGGTTGGCTCGTATGTGGTGTTTCAACCGCTAACGTCGTGGTCTACTCAGAAGCACATGCAGGTTTGTTCGCTGGTGACAAGGCAGCAGTTGACTGCAACACTTAAACGTTACGACATTCAAATAAAACTGACTATAACTATACACAGCGCCTCAAAATACTTACTAAACAACGTCTTCACTGTCCCTCACAACTCACTGTCGGACTACCTTGGAAGTTACCTCTTCAACAAACCGCTGTTTGTTGGCGGAAGTGTAACGGGCCACGTCATTCCAAGTAGAAGAGGGGAGTCTGGAGTTCTTCGGATAGAATGAAAGGTAAATCTACTCACGAAAGTTATGACATACATATAGCGCAGTGTAACTGTAACTTAACTCAACATTTCCACGAGCACGCAATACCAGAAAAGAGTTGGTTATGTTGTAAAAGTTGTATTAGTTTTTACCTGACCTCCCCCATGTCGTATATTCCTGCGTCGCTAAGATACAAGAGTTCACACAACAGACATTGCACGGTCAAACGAATGGTGTATAACAATCCTCACTATCAGAATGGCTGTGGCATTATATGTATATGTATATTATTATATGTGTGGAAAAATACATGACACAAATAATCTGACTTGATCTACATTTTAGAGGCTTTTAGACGTTAATGTATAGCTTCAAAACAAAATTATGTTCACAATTTGGCTACAGTCAAATGTCCTTTCCAAAAACCATCATTACTCGTGTGGAGAGACATGCCATGGTTTCTGGACATTATATAGGCTACAGTCGACGGTGCGGTCCAGATTCTGAGAATAAGAAACACTACATTGACAATTAAATTAAGGTTTACTGGTTGATGCTCTGCCTCTAATCGGGTCATAGTCTACTTGGACAGTCTCTCACCTTGCCCTACTACATCACAGCCACAACCAACCAACCAGTTTAGATAAATGACATTCTTCGATGTTGATCTGTCCAAGAACGCAGCAAGTTAGGTTACATGTTGCATAGACATAAAAAGACTAAAAACATGTCCATGCATCAAAACAAGAGAATATACACCTGGAGAATTGCTTTGTATTCTAATGAGACAATTTATAGTAAAACCTTAGTTAACTTTTGTTTAAAACAGGTTAGAGAGATGAAGGAGTCTGCAGGTCAGCAAGACCAATTGCCATAAAAAAAAATCAAATTATTTTTAGATAATTATTATTTTCTGAGTCTATAGGTGACAATTTAAGCCTAATCAATTATTGAACCTATACGATTATAGATAGTTTGTATAAACAAACTGCATATGTACATGGGTCAACTGCCAACAGCCTTCTGCATGTGCATAACTAGTGAAGAACCACCCAGATTGTACAATGTGCAGGGAAAAATCCTGTAGCCTGAGTTTGAAAGATATCTAAAAGCAGCCTGATAAAGTGGGTCAAATAAGCCCAAAGTAGTGGGACAAGAAAATATGTAAATTATATCACCACAGTGGAGCTGAGTAAAGAATAGGAGACGTTTACATGAGAATGGAGAGGAACATAACTTTAATCTATGCAAGATACCCGGTGTGTTTCTTGGGTAAACTCAGTCACAAAGAGAGGTGTTGTAGAGGGGATACCTGACCTTAGTAATACTAACTGTGCTGTCTCAAAAGAGCAGAATTTATGAAAATATCACATGACTTATAGTTATAATTATTTTTATTTTGTATGTTATAATATAGTCTAAGAGATTATAAATAAATAATGAACAGCTCTTAAAATAATACTATTGACACTGCTTTAGCATTATTAATCCAAATCTACAAAGTAGTAACGAAAGGTGTCAACTAATTGAAATTGATTTGCCCTACAATCTTTGCCTTAAAAATGTTGAAGTAGAAGTAAAAAGTAACAGAAAAGGAAATCTCAAGCAACCTAAATGTACTTTGTTAGTTTCCACCACTATTGGGTCTTACTTTATTTCATCGAGCAACTAAATAGTTAATTTACTGAAGCTACAGGTTCCTGATTGATATGTTAAGGGCAAGAATCTGCTGTGTTGGGTCCCTGCTCACGGCATTAGATGAAGACCGAACAACCGGAGACCGTGGAAATCCTAATTTAAAACCTGCGAGATTAACTAAACATGCTGAAAGTACCATTTCCGGAGAGAGCATTTTATTCTACAAAATAAAAGTAAGAAACATTTAAATGGAAAAAAATCACCACATTTGATTATTACAACATTGTATGAATTAAATGTAATGAACACAAATCTTTTTTTAAAAGGCTGTTTTAATGACAGCTTTTTCCACAGCAATATTTGTATATAATGAAATTGGTATCTTGAACTGGCCAGAAAAGCCACAGACTCCTACTGTCGACCACCGAGGAAGCTGCAATTTTGTGTCTTTTGGTCAATCATGTGTGTTAAATGAACAACACCAATATAAGATTGACACAGATCATGTCATAGTTTACAGGAAACTGGATATATACCGTGGTTTGGATTGGCAAGTGTTTATGATCTCAGTTTGAAAATATACTATGTAAATAATCACATTTTGAAAAAATACCCTTTTTCTTTTATGTCCAATGGGGGTTTCTACTGATTATAAACATGCTCAGTAAATGCAGCACAGTGCTGATTATAACAGTGTATCTTCAATTATTAAAATGCTTTCTTTCCATCATATGGTGCAGACAGTTTTCCATGTCTGTCCGGACACTAACGGTGTACACACCAAACAGATAAGCAAAATGTTTAGCTCAAGTGTCACACTGTGGTCTATACAGTTTCATATGTGTATTGAGAGAAAAACAGACCTCACAATAAAATATATATTGACCTATATTTTGAAATGACTCGCACCGGATGCAGATGCATTTTGTCTCTAACTTGACTAATGTCCGCTCAGCTGCTTTGTTTCCACCAAGTGATTCAGTTACTCTCGCGAAAGAAGCCCAAAAAAAGCTGGTGAAGTGTATGAGCAGGCTCGGAGCTGACTCTGGATTTTATCACCTGTATTCGTCTGTTCACTTGGCTTGTTTTCCGCCTGAACGTGGCTTGTTTAAACACCGGTTTGTCCACAGGTCTGTTTCCCGTGGGGGTGCCTTCCATGGTTCGGGGAACGTTACTTAGGATTTAGGTTAGGCGTGGCAGACGCATCTAGTTAGTGGTTAAGATAACGCTGGGGTCAAGCTAAGCATCTCGGAAGACGACTCGCTGTGGTTGTAAATAAGTTTAGGATCACGTTACGGTAGGGGGACACACATATACGGGGAAACAGACTTTGACACAACACCGGTCGCGTGGTAGCATTGTGGATAACCACGTTGAACCGCTGATTAGACGAGCTTGTCGCCCAGCGGAGATAGCGGAACAGATAACGGATTCCGCCTCCTTGGGGAAGTCTGCGCGAGCAACGGTAAGACGTGTTTTTGTGAGTTTTGTGAACTCTCCCATTTAGAGTATGATTATCATATCAGCAGGTGCACAGGTCCACACGGTAACGCTTGGTAACGCATGGTAACTGTGTTGGTTAATGGATCTGTCTTTAACCAGTCTCCCTCAGTGGAAGTCCTCTTCTCCCTCGTCGAAGTCATTTCTACTCAGGTGTGTGTGTGTGTGATACAGTGACTTTACCAAGTTTCCCCAGTTTACTTTGTCCGACTCAGAAGTGAAAATGTAGTGACTTTTGTCCCAGCTGCGAGTGAGCGCAGATTGATTTCAGATGTAATCCTATCACCGCTAATCTGCCTCGACTCGTATAAATGTAGTGACTTTTGTCCAAGCATGCGAGTGAGGCAGATTGATTTCAGCTACTGTGAACTATCAACGTAATCTGCCTCTTTAATTTTAAGTGAACATTGACATTATTATAGCAATAACTGTGAACAAACTTGTGGTATCGTTATATATTTAAGTCAGACTATTTAAAACTGAACAACTTGTGGTATCGTTATATATTGGTCAGACTATTTAAAAGTGAACACAGTTTGTTTGTTTATTTTTACATCTATTTATGTACTGCTGGATGCGTTTGTTTGTTTTCATGACATGCTATAATTCTATTTGTACTTAAACCATTTAGGCTACCCCTTTATTAAACCCAATATTAGGCTCGTTCGAGATGAACTGCGCCTCACATGGAAAGTAGACGAGATCAGGCGGCAGCAGCAGGAGGCGGAGCCTAAAAGCTGCGCTCCAGTCGGACAGTTTCCATCAGCCTTCGAAGATTCGACAGGAAGTTATAGAAAGAGTTACATCCTGTTAGACGCGATCTGTAGGCTATCTGTAGTTTGCAACCACATTCGCAATTATTTATATTTGTTCATAAATATCTGTGGAAATCAGAATAATCTAGTAATCCATCAGTCAATTGTACAGCTGCAGTTGCTTTATAAGACTCAGGAAGAGAGTCATATACGTTTAAACATCCATCCATCCATCCATCCATTGTCTACCGCTTATCCTGTATTCAGGGTCGCAGGGGGGTCGGGGCTGGAGCCGATCCCAGCTGTCATTGGGCGAAGGCAGTGTACACCCTGGACAGGATGCCAGTCTATCACAGGCCCGACATGTAGAGACAAACAACCAACATGCTCACATTCACACCTACAGGCAATTTAGAGTCACCAATTAACCTATCCCCATCCTGCATGTCTTTGGACTGTGGGAGGAAGCCGGAGAACCTGGAGAGAACCCTCGCTTACACGGGGAGAACATGCAAATTCCACACAGAAGGAACCTGGGCCCGACCCGTGAATCAAACCCAGGATCCTCTCGCAGTGAGGCGACAGCGCTACCCACTACACCACCGTGCAGCCCAAGTTAAAACATATAAAGTATAAAATAATGCCACTAAATATAAGTAATGTATGAACATAATCTATACAAAACACTACTGGTGTATCTGCTGTTGATGTAGCAGGGTTTCTCAGCCAGCACAGAAAAGCTAAATAAGGTTCCAGTTGGCTTTGCCAGCGAACAACACATGATCTGTGGAAGGCCTGCATTCTGTCGTGCTGCTCGGACACACAGCAGGCCGCACGGTCACACACAGACTCCTGAGAACGTTCACACAACCAGGAGACCTGAAGGGAAGGCTCAAATGTCCCACAGATAGACTGCGACCGACAGATGGGCTGTGGGGGGTGTTTGTTCTCATCTGACCTTTCTGACCACTCTAAACACACACACACACACACACACACACACACACACACATGGTAGAGGTGTGCGATATCATTATTACCACTCCTTTGAAGACACCAAAATCTCCTTCTCAAGGACTGGAGCACATCAGCATGCATTAATATATATGTTGGTATGACATTGTATAAAACAGAGCAAGTGATGATAGTGTATGTGTTGCTTTACAAGCACACAGAATTCCATCTAAGTAAGTGTGCCGCAAAGGACTGATGAACTTGTATATTGTCAAAGGTTGCTTTTATGTGTGAATGAGGCCGCCGACGTTAAAGCTCTTTTACTGCACACTATCACTGGAGAGTAGCTTTATGGTTTAATGGCTTGTGAAGTCGGTTGAATTAAAAGAAAAATCACAAAAAATCAGATGGAAAGAAAATAACATTTTGCACAATGCAAACTGCAAGGAGGTGGTCTAGACTAGTAAGCATGTGTGTGAGTGTGTATGAGGGGTGAGATGGTTATTTGCCTTTAAGGATTGAATATTTATTGTTTGACTGATCATGACTGACACTAGGACTCGACTGATATGTTGACACATTGATACTACCATACTGATACTGTCATTTATAACTTAATAATAATGATGTACTTTGTTCAGTTTGTTGGCACTTAGTGTGATACAGAACAACATAGTGTCTGGATGACATGCTACTGTTCAATCAAATAGTAATTTTTTACAATCGTACCATGTAGAAGTGAAATTAAAGCCTCTACATTTGCAAAGAGGATGAGTTATTTTAAGTGTCACCGTTAAGGTTCACTGAACTGAGCTGAGCTAAAGTGATGCAGCTGTGGAGCTTATAGACTGGAGGTTTTAGTGAATCATGCCATAGTGTGTGTCTGTGTCAGATCCAGACCGGGGAAAAACTTGAATCACTTTCATGTACAAGGAACGCCGGCAGAGCTTACTTCATGACACAGCGCTGCGGTTGCTCAGAACATTTTATATTAATGAGCTAGGCAAAAAAAAAAAAAAAAAAAAAAAAAAAAAAAAAATATATATATATATATATATATATATATATATATATATATATATATATATATATATATATATGGAATTGACAAGGAAAAAAGAAGTCCTAAAAAGTTTGACACAGGTCTTGTATACACTGTACCGGTGTCATGGTCTCCGGTGTTTGATAGAATCCTCTGTAACGACTGTGTTCAATCCTGTCTTTCCAGCAAAGCCTTAGAACTGGCTGCGCTGTCACATGTATGCACAACCATTAACCCTTTCCCACTTTATCACTTTATTTTTGCATTCTTCTTCTTTCCCTAACACGTACACCAGCTAGGAGGTGTGATGCATGAAGGGATTTCTAGGAAGTCTCACCTTCTTGGGACTTTGACATGTGACTTGTTGGGCTTTATACTGCACAAGGTTCTTTCTTCTCATTTCATCCTAACTTCTCTCTTTGTCTTCCTCTTTGTCTCTATTTAGAGAGAGAGAGAGAGAGAGAGAGAGAGAGAGAGAGAGAGGGAGAGAGAGAGAAGCACAGATGGCAACTTAGAACATCACTTAAGAAAAAAAGTTTGAGTTAAAGGCAGTTAATGTAAGATGAATATTAATAACTGAGTGAGGCTCTCATGAATGTATTGGAGCCGGCAAAGTGATATAGTAATACATAACATCACCAGCAAAGCATCAAACAACTAAGTCTCCATTTTTTTTTCTCTCAGCTTTGAATGATCAATTCCTTTTGTGAGTTCCATCTCTGAAAAAAAACAAACATTTTTGAACCAGAGTACAAATACTGATGTGGATTGATTTGTATCTCAGGTCAAACAGAGGAGCATTGGATTATTGATCGGATCCATTGATCATAAAGTGGCTGACAGCAAGGGCTGCAGTCTGGACTGACCTTCATTTAAAGCCTCTAATTTCTAATTCAAATAATCTTATAGTTATCTGTGATGATCTATTTACTATTTTCAGTTTGTAAAAAAATACTAACTGAATGGTTTTCATGCAAATAGTATGGTGATACTAGACGATATTGCCATACACACTTATTTAGTACTTAATATTTTGAAGCTACAGTAGGGTGCTGGCAAAACGGAGGGGCTTTGAAGTCCTATTAGAAAGAAAAGAATGGGGGATAAATTGAAGGTCAACCCAATCAAGCTAGAGGGAATCAAAGAGAAATTTGAGCCCGGGCTACTGAATCAGGTCGGGTCTTGAGCCACTCGGTTCAAGACCTTTTTTACATTTAATTAAATCGTACCCGGACCTCTTTCCTTTTTTATAGATGGCTACTGTGTAATTATGTTACTTATGTACACAGGATAATGCTGACATTGCAATTTTCAATAGCAACCAATGTTTACTCCTGATCTCTGTCAGCTGCTAATAGCTTTGTTACGGTTTTATAGCAGGACGTTTTTGTATGTTTGTCTTCTCACCATGGTGATGTTATGGAGGCAGTTTTTTGGCAGACATATCTTAGTTCCTAATGACTAAGTGGGAATATGAAACCCCCGTCACCCATCTGGTGTTCCTCAGGGCAGACAAACGGGTTCTACAATATGTCTTGAAGCTGATTTTTTAGATTCCTACTGACCTGAGTGTTTCATGGCAAAGACAATTCAAAGGAAGTTGTTAGGATGTACACAATGTTAGTCAGTCACAGCATGATGTCCCCCGGAAACACCATGTCCTGCTTTATCCCATTAGCCAGGATACATATGCATTGAACAACACTGTACTGTAAGTCAAAGTGCTCTAAATTGTCAGCTATTGACAGTAAGGAAAGCCCCTCTAGCAAGGACAAACCTCAGCACACAGCTACTAGAAAAGTGCTGCAGAGGCATGATTTGCAGCAGACAGGCTAAGGTTTCAACATCTTTGGGGAAAGTGGCTACAAACAGTTAGTTCACAGCAGACTAACTACTAAGATGCATACCCATGTCTGTCCTAGTACAACCTAAGATTTCTGATTAATAGACATCAAACAGTAGATTAACTAGAAAAGGACAGTAGGGTGTGTTCCTAAGCCAGAGTGAATATTATGTGGTTATTTGCTCTGTTAGTCATAAAATACACATGCTTGATTCAAGCGTGTTATTGCTGATGCTCCTGTAGGGTGCGCACCTAATCAAAACTCACGTGTGTTGAACAGTTGACGACGTGATCAGGCACCGCTTGAATTTCTTCATGCGGCGAGGAATAACGGTTTGTTATTGTGTGTTTGCACGTTTGTTATGTTTTTTGTACACTTATCTGAATATCTGTGGGCTTGTAAAAATAACATGACATTGGAAGTTTTATCATTCATGCATCATTTGTTGGGTGATCGTATGAATATCTAATTTCACTCAAGTGACTCAGGTCTAGATCTGGTCAGATCTTTTGATCTAAAAGGTCTTAAGGAGATCAGCTTGCACAAAAACCCTGAGCTTGGTGGTGCAGCACTGGTTTTCCTGTAACAGCTGATAGTTAATGTCCAGGCCTGTGTTGTAATGTCCATATAGTTGCAGTTGAAGGCACAGTCAAGAGTAACTGATTAACAGAATTCATTGAGAAACCAACAGTAGGAGGGGGACACGACCATTGTTCTTCTCCTAGACACTGGACTGAGAATAAATACTTGTCTGTACACCAGTGGACAGTATTTTCTAGGGGTGTCATTAAAGGAAGCACACAACTGTTTGCTATGTAAAGGAATAGGAGCATATAGGATGTCTCCCTGCTTTGTTGCCAGGCCAGCCACATGTTCTACATGTTGCATGTGAGCGTGCCCCCCTGGCTAGCTCACGGCCAGGCTAGCTCCTGTGGTTGCATGTGGCTCTTCTTATTCATTACATCACCTCCTAAATGTAGTCTGTGTTTTTGGATGTCACCATGCCCTACCCCACTTCTGAAATAAGTTGCGTAAGCAGGAACACAACATGTGCCTGTTTGGGCTCAGGACCAAAAACAAATTGAAATGTCACCACATGGAAAACATGAACTGTAACCGATGCAAACGCTGTGAAGACTGCAACTTTTTCAATTGAAGTTTCAAGAAAATCAAGAGAAAGAAGGCAGAAAACCAGCCTTATCCTCAAAAGAGGAATTTAAGTTACTGTTTATGAGCAGCGACTAACTTCCTCTCAACGGGACCCAACCCTGTCATTGTGAGACCTGCTGGAGGACGGTACAGGGTGGGAATGTTGTGGCCATAACATATTACATGCTGGTACTGTTGCTCCTGGTACTGCTGAACTTTAACTTGGAAATATAGTACTGTTTAGTCAGCATTGCTGTAATAATAATGACATTATTAATTCAGGGCATACACTGGCTTCGAAGAGGTTCTCTTTTAAAGGGCTGCATTATTAGCCACCTCCTGTGATAGTGAATGGGGTTTAAGGTGTTTTCTTATGTCTTGTTTCAAACGTATCCAGCCTCGTACCCACTTTGATTTAGTCATCAGAAAGACTTTGAACTTATGGAAGAAGCATGTAATTGCAGCCTGTCACATGTTCTGCAGTGACTGTATAGCAACAGTGTTTGGACGTCCTTCACTCCTAAATAATGGAAACTGTGTGACCTAAATTCTACTCCCACAAGGCACCAGGATCTGGCTCAATATGTCAAAGAAGAGGTTAGGGTGGGGAAAGAGATGAGTGAAGATAAATGCAGGAGAGAGGACGATACATGGAAAGAGAATACAGAAAGTAGAAAAACTGAAAAACCACAGCTGAGTCCAGATGTAGCTATGATCTAGCATATCAGGCAGCTTTTCTTGGGGGTTTGTGTGTGTGTTTGACTTGAACGGGTGACTATTAATAGAATCTTAGCCAAGTTCCTCTTCAATGCTGGACTGGAAGCCTGCTGAGTGATATGATTGTGTTGTCTGCCTTTTAGCTTGTCAGCTGGGTTGTTTTGTATTGTTGACACTGTAGCTCAACGGATTTGACGTATTGGTTGTTCTTTTCGTTGTTAGCTGAGTCTTACTCATGACCTGTAGAGTTGTTGAGTGTTTTTATTATTAGGGGTTGACCGATACAGCTTTTTCAGGGCCTATGTCGATTATTACTAATCTAGGCGAACAATAACCGATGTTTGAAATTGAAATTTGTCTGTAGAAAAAGAAAGTCAATAGGTGTCCAAATTTAGAATAACATAAACTGTTCACACAAACACTTTGTTGAAATTATCTTGTCTGTCAAATGAGAGGATTTGTTGTTGTTGGTTTTTTTTTGGTCATGCAGCCTTGTAAACTGATTATATATGAGATTTAAACAAGACATTTTCAGACATTATCTTGGATTTGAGGAAGTTGTGATGGTGATACCCGTCTATAAGAATCAAACAAATTCACCATGATTTCACCCATTGGTTTGGGGACTGCCGCTATGAAGCCTTGAGTGGTATTTTGGCTGTCGCCATCTTGTTTTTTGCAACTGAAGTTATTCAAGAGGGTGGAGCTAAACACAACTGAACGCTGAATAACATATTTTTAGGCAACAAAATATTACAAAGGGGTTAAATTTGGAAGACAAAAAAGAATAGACAGCTCCTCCTAGATCTAATGCTGTGGCAGCGACCTGTCAAACACAAAGTAGCCAAGTCCTAAAGCATACACTGCTTTATCATCTATTTGACTCTAAATGGGACTATCATTTATGAAAGGGACATAATGTTGTATTGAAGACACCTAACTAGCGACCCAAGACCATAAACTCTTATTTACAATGTTAAATGTGATAATAAATCAAGTGAGAAGCAGGGTCATTTTCTCATAGACTTCTTTACGATTGGACTTCTTGTGCAACCAGAGTCGCCCCGTGTTGGCTAATACAAAGAATGCAATTAAAGGTGCTTCAGTTTTGGCTGTCGTCTGATGTCGCCATGTTTATTAATACTACGGCTAGGCCAAATCTAAGCGAGAAAAAGAGAGAAGGCTGGTTATCTGGTTAGGAAACATAGTGACATGTTTGCACATATTAAACTAATGAAAGAGTCTAATCCACAGCTTGTGATGCATTGTGTTTTTTACTTTTCTACATCTTTTGCATCTGACTTATGATTTAAAAGATAATGCAAAATAATGCTTCTTCTGTCTTTTGTTCTCTCTCTCCTTTTGTCTTTCAGGTATACAGTGAATAACATCCAAGTGTGTGGTTGTGGTTCTCGGACTTCCACTGGTCCTGTGCTCAGGACGCCCAGATCAGTTTGTCCACTCCAGTCCAATAATGCACTTGAGACGAATGTAATTTTGTTTTGTCTATTGTCCTATTTTGGCAAGTCCAACATTTGTCCATGGCTGGACGTGTTTTAAATCGGTAACCACCCAGCGCCAAGCTGGACCCAAAGACGTCGCCCACCCACGCCCCACCCCCTAAAAAGCCTTCCGATCACAGAGCGTGGCTCCACGACCCAGGGCTCGGATTGGCCAGTGCAGAGGAGGAAGAGGAGGAGTATGTCAGTGAAGCAAGTCTGCCAGCTGCACTCCAGGAGTTCGCAGCCACCTACAGAGATGCAGAGACCATTACTGGTAATGTGGCATGCGTACGTTATAACCATAGGTAGACGAAATGTACTGGAATCCATTTGGTTGTGCTGAATCATCACCAGATACATAAATATATAATTCAGCTGTCAAACAGGCACTCCGATTAAACATCTACCTGGTTGTATTGGTTGTCAGATCTGAACCCAATTAGAAGAAAACCGTTATAACAGCCCACATCTCTAATGGTTATGGAATAAGCTGGGAGGAACATTGCAGGCTGAGAAGGATGGTGTGATGGTGAAAGTGAGGCATGTGGAGCTGTGAGAAACTGTCCCTCTTTATGACCCTTTTCTAATGTCACATCCTGTCAGTGGAGCAGCTCCAGGGGACCTCGGCTCTGTGTAGAAGACAGCATGTGAGAGCAGCTCCCAGTGGGATGTCTATCAACTCTCACTCATCTCCCCTTCTCTTTTTCTCTCACCACTCATCACTCGGAGGGAGCAGAGGGACTCTAAAGTGTCGTCTACAGCAGCCACAAGTTAGCTGTGCCGTGGCCCATCTCCTTTGTCTTGACAGTCTGAGTGAGCCCATCTGGACCAACTATCTGGCAGACGCTTTTAACAAGCCAAATGATAAAAGATTAATGGATATTGATTCCATTTTTTTTGCAACCCTAATCATAAAGCAATCTTGATCGTCCCAAGCAGACTCCCGCTGAGCCTGTACTGCTACAATACATGGCCATAACACTAAGCGACGTGTCCAGCATGCAATCCTGTGTCTCGTGTGATGAAACTTCCAAAGACAACTATTAAGTGCAGCAGTGCTTAGCTTCTATTTAATGAGGAGCTTAGGACCCTGAGGAACAGTAAGGAATGGAAATATGACTTAATTATAACTATAATAATGCCAAGCACTTGTACAGCACCAGACTTAAGAGTCAGTTTAACAGTTTCTTACCTCACAAACAACAGGAATACACCCTTCCTGTAGTTTCCTGGAGCACATACCCTCACACCCTCGACCATGACCTCAATTCCTCGTATTATTACAAGTCCCTTCATCGGCTAGCAATCTAGTGCCTTTTAAATACTCAGAAACTTGGCTCTGCTGTTATCCATACATCAGTTCGGTTTCCAAACAACTCATTCTTTCACATGGTCCTACAGGGCTGGCAAAAGCCAGGATACACTCTGGAAATGTCATCAGTCCATCACAGGGCTGACACACACAGATAGATAACCACGCTCAAATGGAGAAAACCCGAGCACCTGGATGTCCTGTCTTGTTTTCTTTAAACTGGGGACGTCATTGATGTAAAGTACAATGACGTCCCCTTTATTGTGTTTTATTCTAGTGTAATATTTAAGATATGTATACACCCATATTCACGGTAGAAAATGCATGGATGGATACAGTCCAGCAGAAGAATAGGCATTACAGTCTTCGTTTCCCTTTTCCCTTTTTTTAAAAAAAACATTCACTTCTTGATTTCAGCTTTATATTATCTGAACTGAACAGAAACAACAACAACAGTGTAACACACTTGTATTTTGCAAAATCACATGGTGAAATGTGATCCTGTTGTAATATATCTATTGCAGTCATGTGTGTTTACAACTGAAGTCATTCAAAGGCAGGTTAGGTCAGTGCTGCCCTCTGCTGGTCCGATAGGATTACTATAACTATTATATCACTTTCCATTGTAATCTGTTGCATTTTAAGTTCTTTCTTGCTTCCGTTACTTGCCTCTGTCCCCCTTCTCTCATCCTTCCCTGTTTGTCACGTCTCCCTGCCTAACTCACTAGTTTAATTCGTCCTTGCTGAGTGGGAAAGTGTGTGTGTGTGTGTGTGTGTGTGTGTGTGTGCGTAATTTCACTAAGTCTAGAGGATGAATGAACACAAAGAACTGAATAGAGCAGCTCATTGCCATGGCGCAGTTCCTGGGTGTGAGGTCAATTCTCCGTGGTTACCGGCCAGCAGTGATGTAAAGCGTTGAGTAACTGTGAAATTATGGGATGCTTGCTGAGGAGAGGGAAATCAGGAGCAACCAGGCAGACAGTCCGAGAACTTGAGCGAGACCGAGGGAAAGTTACGTAAGTGGTCAAACGGAGTAGAATCCAAATTGCTGAGTCTGCTTCCTGACTCCAGTCAAATCACGGCATGTGAAAACATCCATTGTGTGCTGTAATCTTTAGACCAGAGCTGTGCACCATTTGCTTCATCTCTCTCACTCTCTCACACACACACACACACACACACACTCAGTAGAGACAGAGACAGGTAGCATGAGCTTGAATCAGCGTTTACCCAGAGATGTGTGGAGGAATCGGCTCCTGTGAACTATTCCAGGCCGTCTTTAAGTGTTCTCCACTTTATTGGAGTGCAGTCATTTTGTAGGATTTTGAGTGAAATTGGGGTCTGTCAGATGTATACCACATCTGACAGTTGCCATGGATACAGTGTTTTTGAACACAAGAAGACTGAAACATCCAATCTAGAACTAACAGTGAGGAGACTGGCTGGTTCCATACTTGGCAGAACACGCTGAACAAAGAAGTGCACAATCCTCTGGCTCACGTTTCAGGCTCAGGAAAGCAGTGTTGTCGGCCTTTACATATCTGATACATGTCCTGCCATGTCCATGCCTCCTTACTTGATCGTTTCCTGCTTTTGTATTGCTCTTATGTTATTGTATCTTATGTTACACAACAGGAGCTTGCTTTTGCAACAAGAATAAACCACTTTTACATCTTGTTAGCCACTTCTTCAATTTCACACATTTCTCAAATCCTTTAGTTTGTATTTATCATGATCCCTCCCCATGTTACCATCATCTTGTATATCGCATAACATACAACAACTTAACAGAAAAACAATCCTACACTTGAATCTGGATGTGGAACTGATTTGGACTGGAGATTTTAAGTGTTAGTGGCACCTTAGTACAACCTCCCACACATAGGTCTTGTCGTCTGCCAGTGATATTTGACCACAGTGACATACTCTCATGTATTTCATGTGCTTACCCTCTGTGACCAGTAGCAGCTTTCAACTGTAGCCCAGTCTAATTCTGGACAGGGTTGTGCTGCAGCTCCATGAGAACCTGGTTGTCATTGAATGGCTCCTGTGGGGGAAAAGTGTTAGTAGAATATAGTTTGTCATGAAAGTAATTATAAATACATAATAAATACAACATAAATACAAGCACAATCCATTCAGAAATGTTACTTAAAGTTGAGAAAAAACCATTTTAAAATAGAACATTTTAACATTGATCCCTTTGTTTGAACTATTTCTTTAAATGTCTAAACTACTTGTGAATCACCCTGAACACTCAAGTAAACAGGAGTTTTTTTTTTTTTTACTAGTAATTATAAAGTGATATATTACAGATTTTCCTGCTTTTAAGACCTTTTGTAAACAAGTTAAGGAGCTTGTAGATTACATGGAAAAAATCATGAGTTTTTGGCAGTTCTTCTGCTGCACTCATGTTGTACAGGCCGTGATTGCTGCTGTAGCTGTTGCTTGCATATATTCTCCTTAATCTAGTATCTTTCATCGGGCTTGTATCTCTGCATGTAAGAGTTTCACATAGAGCAACTGTCTGCTGGGGCAGCGAGGTCGACAAGCGGTTAAACAGTAGGAACAGCTTCAGGCTTGCTGTTACCCACAGTGTGTTTCTACTGAAGGGAGAGAGAGAGAGGGAGAGGGAGTGTGTTAAGCTAGCACAGCTCAGAGGAAGAGCCCAGCTGGGTTTTGTTGGCTGTCGGAGTGAGGAAGAGAGAGAGGAGGAGGAGAGCAGGCTGCTGGGCGGTCCATGTGGATACCGTCATTGGCATGTCAGGCATGACGAACCAGTTTGGCTCGGGTCTCTTCCCTTCACTCCTCCCTCCCTTTTTTCCCGTCTTCCCTTTCTGTCTCTCAGTGCCGTCCTCTAAAACTTTTAACACCCTCTGTCTTGTTCTTCCCGTCTCTCTCCCTCCCGACACTTTATCTCTCTTTCTCTCTTTCTCTCTCTCTCTCGTCTCCGTGTTGTTTCGTGCGACCTTGCCCTCTCCTGGTCCAGTGGAAAATGTGATTGGAGGGCAGCAGATCTGGTGGTCGTTGGGGCTTCAGACACCATGAGTGAGTACACTGTGCCCAGCATGGGTTCCTGCCAGTTCCGGCCGCTCTCTGGTCAAGTTTATGGCGAGTCTGGCTAATATCTGGAAACATGGAGTGAGACAGAGCTTCTCCCACTGTCTCTATAAGCCCATTGTTTGTTTCTCTCTTTCCAGCTGTCTGTGAATCAGCTGTTGACTTTTGCCTTAATAGGGGAGTTTCAGTTTGCCTTTACAAGCGCAACTGTCTGTGTTTTCGAGCCTATTTCTGTTTAAAGGTCTGACGACTATCGAACTTTCAACCATTTACAAATGACAGTGGATGTTAACAAAGGTCAACTTGGCTTGTTAACTATCTGGCACTTATGCATGTAACAGTTCACAGGAGGCAGCCATGTTGTAAGTGGTGTCACTAGGGTTTAAACTTGCCCGATTCTGTTTAGCAACATGAATCCAGCCCACGTGCTTGCATTCACCTTTGAGTCTCAGTCCGTCGATACTACATTTGTTTATTCTGCATGTGAAGTGTTGGTACTTGTGTGCTTCAATTGTTCGTAAGAGAAAAGCTCTGTTTAAATAGTGGCACCGCTCGATTGCTTACGTTATTACTTTGCTGTAGTTGGACCTGCGTGTTCTTTATCTGTGTAATTAACATCAGTGTATTTCGACTATATAGCCTACAGAATGACCTGATCGGTGTGTTTATTGCCAATACTGTCAGCGGTCTATTCTTACACTTGAACTTGAACTTTGTTGCACTGGTGGTTTCTAGTTGCTGCTAATGTCATGCCAGCAATCTATAGTTGCATAATGAACTTGGACTTAAACTTCTCTTGTTTATATGTTAACTTTGTTCACTGATCCCAAACCAAAATGGAAGAGTTTAGTAATGTTAAAACTTGAATTGGTTCCTCTGATTCGCACCTTTAAATGCATTGTCACTTCTCCTTCCTTCCTGCTGTTGCTCATTAATGGTGGTCTTTAAAATGGATCACACGACACAGTTCATTGTCTCAACCAAGAACACATGTCAGCAACTCGTACCACAGACGGTCTATTTACTTTGTAATTTGGACAGACCTGGTTATCCTAGTTTGAACTCTTTGTAACTTATTTAGCAACATAATTTTTATTTGATGAGTGAAAATAATCTCCAACTAAATGAAAACTAGATAACACATGTTCATACACGGTGCATCTGTGATTGGTAAAACGAACATGATAGTTTTCCAATTTTTTTGCAATGTCCCTTGTCAATTGCAAAGTATACACACACACACACACACACACACACACACACGATCACACTTTCTGTCTCCATTGACCTTTTGTCAGCACACACCGCACGGAAGGCTTTGTGCTATTATTACACTCATCCACGTCCTATCGGTAGTCATTTCTGGAACTGAAGTGCGTTGGTCGTATTTCATATCAGTGCAGTGGAGACATTTTGTGATTGTGATCAGCAAAATCCCCATCAGGATCAGGTTTGCACAATTATTATTTGGGTGCATTTAGGGTTTGGGTCAAACTATTTAAAGATTAGTTGAAACATGCAGAGAGTTTCCAGTCAAAAATAGATGGGACACATACAAAAAGATAGCTCAAATGTTGGATTAGCCAAAAACAATAATGAGAATCTTCACATTATTCTGCTGTGCTTGCTGAATGATTCCCCAGCTGTTGTGTGTGTTTCTGTGTATTTTCCCCCTTTTTCAGCACAGTCAGTCATTCAGTCTGGATGAGCAAACTGTGAGAGACAACATTGTTAGAGAGACATAGACAGACAGACAGACAGACAGAGGGTGAGCAGGACAACAGAGAAGAGTGGCAGAAAGAGAGGGAGACAGAGAAACAAAAGGCATCATTTTTTACTGTATGTAAATGCTCATTCGATGTCTATGCTAATTCTGTCCATCTAAGATCTTCTCAATCCCATTTTTCTGCACAAAATGTGACCAAAACCTCAATTATGTGTGAACAGACAGAATGTGTACTCCAGAGTCCTAAATGGACCCATGTAATGGCCCCTTTAATAGCACACTAAACTGACATGTGAACAGAGAGGCACATAGCTGAACACTTAGGAAAGATTATTACATTTTCCACAGCAGCACACAAATTTGGCTTTGTGGTTGACTCAGGGGTTTTTAGGAGGAGGCTACAGAGTCTGTAGACCGCTTTAGCTGCCATGTAAAAGATGAATACTTGTGATGTATAAATTATGCAGGTATTCTGTTATTTTAACCAAAAGGGTGTAACTAAAAAATAGTAAAAGCTACTGATTGCTGGAAACATTTAGTCAGTAGCTGTACTTATTTGATAATGTTAGTTTCAATTGTGAGTAATATTGGGTCTAAATAAGGAGGATTTCATTACTATGTGTTGCAGTCTATGAACTGTAGTGCCTCCACACCAGTAAGCATTTGATTAATTTAACTGAGGATACAAACTGACACAAATTAACCTGACCTTCATTTGTTCACCATTTTTGCTGCACAGTAGATGCAAGTGGGTTAGTTCCTCACTTTACCACCAGAGGGCATCCTATTCTTTCAGCTCTAATGGTCTGACTAAATATCTTGTTGGGATGGATTGCAAACGAGGAGAGAAATTGTTACAGATACTCAGAGATGACACTGCTTTTGTCCCCTGCCAATAAGTAACAAGTATTTATCATGACTTTAAAATGTTTTCCCAAGGAAAGAGCAATGACTGCACAGTGTCTGTCTTTCTCTCTGTGCAGATGTGTGTAACAGTACTGATTTGCCGGAGCTTGAGATCATCAGTTTACTGGAGGAACAGCTGCCAGTCTACAAGCTGAGGGCCGACACCATCTTCGGCTACGAACAAGATGATTGGCTGCACACGCCACTGGTGGACCCCGACTCTTCCCTCGACCTGACTACTGAACAGATAGAGGAGACCCTCAAATACTTCTGTAAGTTCATCACCTACTGTGGATTCAGACGATTCAGTGTAAAAAAAAAAAAAAAAAATACAGACAGGCTCGCCATGCTGGGTGTTACTGCCTCCTTCTCGTCGCCAATGTACAGATATTATTATTTCCTGAGATTTCCTGAAATTGCCATTTTAATACTCTTCAGGCCGATCTTATGTAAAACACTAAGGCCAGATAAGTAGATTTCTAGATTTAACCTCCAGGAAAATGTTATCAGAGAGTGACGATGAGGGTTTAAGATTGAGAGGTGAAAGATTTGAGATTTGTTCTGACCTTGAGCGAGCAGGAATCAGAGGGAGGGAGAGAGAGGACCATCTGTCCATCAATGTTGACGTGAACAGCTGACCGTGGTTGCCACAACAAACACACTCGATGCAACTCTCTCTCACTGTGTATTGGTTGATGTTCTGCTTTCTCTTGCACCCAGCCCTCTGTTGTGTATTTATACACGTGCCTGCTCTCATCTTATCAAACACAGAGCTGCCTTGCGGTCGACAGCAACACCAGCTGTAACCCCCCCCCACACACACACACACACGCACTTACATATTAAATAAAAAAAATGAAAATAAAATAAACACACACAAGTTCACATAAAACACGTGCACGCTGCCAAGGGAACGTAAAGTTGGGTTTTCTCACCATCAATAATTCAGATGACTAATTCACATCTACAAGTGACTCAGGGTAAAACAGTGTCTAAAAATAGATCAAACGTCTCATGAATCGGCTTAGCTGAGAACCGTAGCTACACCTTGATGCCCCGTGCTGACACGGTCACGTTGGCCTTGCCATGACAGCCAACCAGGCTGAGAGCCAATGACAAGGTCATGTTACATAAGAAACAGGATTAGACATTGTGCAATTGGTGTTTTGCTTTTGTGCTTTATTTTGAGCCGTTTCCTCCACATATATTTTCCCCAGTTATCCTCATCCTGGAGGCATGTTGCTTCTCATTATTGTCTTCAACATATGGCCGGGCATCAACACCCTAGAGCCATGAATGAGGAGGGATAGCTCATATTTGGTTTCATTAAGCTGAGCTTTTATTTAGATTTTCTCTGCTTTTACAGTTGGTGATGGTATTTAATGCATATATTTATGCAACTACTTAACGTTCCTCTTTACCTAGAGCTCCCAATGGTGAAACTGTGGTACAGCATTATGAATTAACAGGGTATGTGGACACTAGTACATCAAGGTTATTGATTTATTTAAGTACGTAGCTTAGCTGCACAAGGATGATATGTTTGAGGAGATCGTATGATTAATCATATTTTTTCCAATATATATATTTCTATTCTTGCAAAATAGTGATCTCATGTATTGTCATCAGGTAATGACCATGTGTATTCTAATGCAGTAGTAACAAATGATACACTGTAACTGAATCTGCAGTTACAGGCGGTGAGCTGACCTCACTATGGTGTCTCCTCACGCAGCTATACGTCCTATCTGGGACAAAAGTATTCACCATTGTGCAAGTCACTTTGTTAGCAGGAGTTGCTTTTTTGGACATCATGAAGGCATATTATTAAAGACAACTTACTATAGCTCTTGGTTGTGGTCTTGTGGAGCATCATTCTCCAAGTATGTGTATTGAGCTGTACTTATATGCATCAAGGAAGTCTCTGTTAGCACTCGTCGTCTTGACATTGCATTTCTTTTCCTAATGTCATCAAACTGGATTGCATTTTGCTTTTACCTTGGTGACACATCATTGCTTTGTCTCCCATGCATTGTGCTTGTTTAATCTCTCCCCCACGGAAATGAGCAATCCTTGAATGCTCATTGTGTTCATTCATTTTGGGTTAGCCACGTCACCTCTGCCAACACTGCACTGCTATCCTGCTAACTGCTCTTACATACTCTGCTGCTCAGCGTCAGGCCTTGGGAGTCTGAGCCTGTTACTATAGCAACCTCACAGAAGGACAGAGGAGAGGAGGGAGGCGATGCTTACATACGAATGGAGGGCGGGAGCAAGTCAGTGATGCTGCTCACGCTGTGATTGGCTGTAGGCATCTTCCAACCCGGCCCACTTTACTGTGTCACGATTATCATCATTTCTGCTGCAAAACCCGTGACTGCTGCTGCTGCTGCTGCTCTCTCTCACTCTCTGTATCTATGTGTCTATTGAGTCATTGTTAGAGATGCGGTGGTCCATGTGTAGAGCTAGTGCTGTCACTGAGCAAGGGATGTTACTAAACAGAAGACAACTATTCTAATATGACCTCAGGAAGACTCGGCCAGAGGACAGAATGGCAGGAGCACAGGAAGATGAATTGACAGGATGCTATAAATGGATGGAGACACAGCTAGAATCTGCCACATTTGCTGAAGCTTTGGAGTGATTGAGGAAAACTAATGGACAGAAAAGAAAGAAGACACACCAGAGGATACGGAGACAGCAC